>NDXB01011964.1:0-17343 GCA_002631895.1 Agapornis roseicollis
CTCTTCATTAGGGACTGTAGTGACAGGACACGGGGTAATGAGTTCAAACTTAAACAGGAGAGGTTTAGATTGGATATAAGGAGGAAATTCTTTACTTTGAGAGTGCTGAGGCACTGGAATGGGTTGCTCAGAGAGGTTGTGAGTGCTCAGCGTTCAGTGCTGTGTTGGACAGAGCCCTGGGAGACATGGTTTAGTGTGAGGTGTCCCTGCTTACGGCAGGGGGGTTGGAACTGGACGATCTTCAGGTCCTTTCCAACCCTAACTATTCTATGATTCTATGGATAGACAGGACAAAGGTTTCTAGCTTAATTTTGACAAGCTAAGAGGTTTTGATGGTCCCAGGCTTTCTGAGGGTTTTCATCAATAGCACAAATGCACAGTTAGAAATTAGTAATGACTATAAATTATAAAAACTAATCATGAAGTTAATTCAAGTATTATGCCATGGACTTTCGTTACACAAAGTGAACCCTTGTCAACTGAGCTAATGACATCAACAGTGAAAGCAGAGGACTCACCACAACTCTGGTAAAAAGGGAAACTTTGCTGATCTTCCTTATCCTGTGAAAACAGCAGGTTTCCTCCAGAACTTTCTGCCTCACTAATTCTCATATTAAGAATCATAGGATTTCTCTTTTATGAGTAACTATGCTACATCTCTCTGTGACAAGTGTTATAAGTTGAGTAAATACTAGCAAAAAGAAAAATCATTTATATTTTAACACCTCCTCCTCTGTTAATTCACGAGTTCCTCTCTCATTTAGTTTGCAAAGGAAGAACAAAAGAAGGCATGCAACCATAAAGGCAAATACCACAGAGGGTTGAGCAGTGAAGAACCTTGCTGCATTTCCTTTGGAATTAAACGTCATTAAACATCTGGTGCCTTTCTCTGAAGCCACAAAACTGCCCATCCCTCCCAGCAGCAGCAAGCTGTAACTTAGAGAAGGCCACTAGAGAAGGGCAACCCATGGGAATAAAGTATGGGAAAACTTTAGATTGATAAATAAGGAGAGGTTTCCACAAAAGCCCCTATCAGCAGGCAGTGGTGGTGGCTGGGAGCTGAGGTGACCTTTCCAAGGAAACAATCTCTCTGCTGCAGAGAAGGTGGCAGATGCTTTGTGCAGAGAGGAAAGCTCATAGACACAACCTGAACCTTTGGTTTCATTTGGAAAAGAGACTAGGTGAAGGGCACCCAAGACTCCTTCAGACATCCAAGGGAGGCCTTGGCTAAGTGCAGGGATCAGGACTGGAAGTCTTGCCCATCTGCGTGCTCCCCACCTCACACAAGCCAAATGCCACCTGTGTCCGGGCAGGAACTCCTTGGAGCTCACGGAAATGGCTGCTGATGGGGACTCTGAAAATACTGTCCCTATGTTTTCTAACCAGCCACGGGATTGACAGATATGTATTGCTGTTGCTGCATTTAGATTTCAGCCCTGCTTAATACCTGATTCCGTGAGGCTGGGGGAGTCAACATGTATCCAATGGGAGATGAAATCCAGGAGGACAACAGAAATTGTGCCAGGGAAACTGGCATTACTTCTTATCAGAATGGCCTTTCCTTCTGTGCTGTGGCAATAACACACGTGTGCTGTTCAGGTCAAAAATAACCCACACTGTAACATTTAGGGGGCCTATAGGGATGCTGGGGAGGGGCTCTTCATTTGGGACTGTAGTGATAGGACAAGGGGTAACGGGTTCAAACTGAAACAGGGGAGGTTTAGATTGGATCTAAGGAAGAAATTCTTTCCTGTGAGGGTGCTGAGGCACTGGAATGGGTTGCCCAGGGAGGCTGTGAGTGCTCCATCCCTGGCAGTTCAAGGCCAGGTTGGATGAAGCCTTGGGTGGCATGGTTTAGTGTGAGGTGTCCCTGTTATGGCAGGGGGGTTGGAACTGGGTGATCTTAAGGTCCCTTCCAACCCTAACTATTCTATGATTCTATGATTACAAAGGTAACTGTTTCCTGATGACAGGTAGAAGACCTTTTTAGGTACTGATATCCTTGATCCAAAATACCTGTTGAAAAAGATGAGAGGATAAAAGTAGCAATCGATAACATTTTCTCAACTTTCTGTAATACTATCCTGCTGCAAATTGGAGGGAGGCAACAAAAAAATACTATGCTTTTTTCTTGTTAAATCAGCCAGTTTATGAAGTTCATCGTTTCATGCTGACTCCTGCACACTGCTGATATCCAGGATAGTCTTTCGATTTATGTTTCACAAGTAAAACCAATTTGATTAGAACAAAACCCAAGGCACCTGATATAGAAGGATATGAAATAATAGAATCATAGAATAGTTTGGGTTGGAAAGGACCTTCAAAGGTCATCTAGTCCAACCCCCCTGCAATGAAAAGGGAGAACTATGATGTGTCACAGTTGTCTGACATCCCAGATTTATCTGCAGAAAACAAAGATGTGCATGAAATTAAAACCCAAGTAAATACATAAATGGTATCATGTTTTGCAGGCACCCCATCCTACCAGCCTGTTACAACTCAGAAAGTACCATGCTGTGTGCTGGCTGTCAATATGGTCTTGCAGGTACTGCACACACAGATTTAACACACTATCTCCTTGGTGTTCACCTGTGGATGTGGAATGGTTTGAGAAAAATCAGCCACTCAAAAATGAAAGATTCGCGTGCAAGGTGGGGTTTTTGCTTGTTGAGTCACACCTAAACAGGGTCTAACAGCTCTAAATGATGTCTCTTAACAAAACAGCTCTAAATGATGTCTATCAGCTCTAAATAATGCGGCATCTCAAGAAATGCTCAGGATTGCCCCCCCAAAAGTTGCACTGTGTGAGCCTCAGCTGCTTGTTGACAGCAGCATTCACAGACTGTGGTGTTTGTTGTTGTTTCCCAGACAACCCACTCCAGGTTCCCCCCAGGAGCTCCTGCTTTTGTGTTCTGTGGTGCTGTACATGCTGCTTTGGCTGTTCTGATTTGTGGGAATAGTATTAATTTGCATAGCTGGGATGTTGATTAAGTTTTTATTATCTCCAGCAATATTAATTCCAGTGTTTTATAAAGGATGATAGGATTACATGAATTTTAACTTTGCTAAATTATAGCTCAAGTGCCCTGTTGTGGAAGTTATTCTAGTTTTTTGCTCAAGGCAACTTCTGGTTTACACAACAGACTGACTGGATTCTGTGGTTCTTTTTTGTTTTCCCTCAATCTTTATGCAGACCAGCCATAATTTTAAGATGCTCCTCTTTCCTGAGCACTCCTACTCTTTTGAGACACTGCACTATGGCATTTTCTGAGTTTGTAACTTAAGTTGTAACTCAAATATAAATGGCAGAGATGTGGCTCCTCCGCTGCAGCTGCTACTGCTACTTCCAGCTCCTTGCAGAAGTTCTCCTGACAGGACAAAGGCCATCAAACCTGCCATCTTACCTTGCTTTGGTCTTTGGGTAGATGATTAAACTTCAGCTGTTGCCAAAGTCCACTCCACTCAGCGTAAAATAAAATTAGGGATGAGGAAAGGAGAGACAGAAGCACACTAACATGTAGGTCTTGGTCGCATTAGCTCCTCTCTTACTGCCTAGAAACAGATCCATTACTTACATAGCCAGATAATCTCATATTGAAATGACTCACAAATTTGAAAGAGGACCCATGCTTGGAAAAAACATGAAAGCATTATCTTAAAGTTTAGGTTAAGTGCCTTCCTCCATAGGAAAAAACCCACTTAAGAGTTTGCTTAATGTGCTTACAAAATCAGGACACCAAGGGGAGCTAAGCATAGTTTGCCTACCAAAATTACATTCCTTAGCCTCTCTGAGCACTTGCTATATTAAAATATTAATATACACATTATGCTGCTTTACAAAAAAGTAATTATAGTTTGGGCATGAAGCTAGAGTTGTTACTATCATTACAAAATCTTTCATATTGGACAATATATATTTGATCTGTGTTCCATAACACATGAAAGACTGAACACTAAACCATAGTTTTTCCAGTGTATATCTATTTTGTGTATTTACAATATGGGCTTTAATTTTTGTGAGATGCTTGGATCTTACAGAACTTACACAACTATTGAATGCATCTATTTTACTTGCTGAAAACTTGGCTCAAAATCTTTCATGAAGATGGAAATACAAGAATCTCAAGCAGAAGGCATTGCATGCATTTTTTTCACCAATACCATGAGAAATGATGGAGCTCATTTTTATAAATCTCTGTCAACAAGTGGTACAGCATTAATTGCATTTATAAGGTGACCTGGGGAATAGAAAAACAGATGAAAAGTGAATGGGACTTTCTGATTTTATCTGTATGTAGTTCATTTTTGGGGAAAAGCATCCATTTCTCATGCTGAAGGAAAGTCCGTTTTGCTTCATGTGGTTTATGAATGTTACTGGGTATAACTCGCTATCTGGATAGTATCTGAATTCACCATGTGAGTAAGGTTTTTGGAAGGGTTTAAAATCTCTTAAGTTTGAAAGGGTAACTTTTTAGGAATAGTGGGAGACAATGCAGTCCCACAATTTTACTGCTTGAGTGTAGTTCTGCAGTATAAGTCCTTTTGTAAATACTGGACTAAATACACAACAGGTTTTCTGTTAGCTTGCTGCTTCAATATTTTTAATTTTTTTTAATATTTTTTACAATACCTTTTACTGATCCCTTGTTTTCTCATGTGGCTCTTTCTGGGGGAACATTATACATGATCAGTCACCTTTACAAGCTTCAGAATTGCTTCTGATACCTTTCTTTCACACTAAAAAGTCTCTGTAGTATATTACACCACTTTACAAATGGGAATCTCATACGTTCTTCATGTACCTGTGTAAATTGCTCTCATTTATTTATGTTAGTGGCCTCTATGCTTGAATTGGATGACTGCTGAATTAACAACTTTTCTCCCTGAATTCCTTTTTCATTGCATTTATGTCTGCTACCAGGCAGTGCCGTGTGTGTGTAACTACTCAAAAGTGAGGTGTGCTTAACCTTGGAACACGAGTTGTTCCTAGAAGTCCTTGGAAATATCTGGGAAATCCTTTCTGATGCTGCCTACTGGAGAAGAAACACGTTTGCACAGATTTCACCAAGGAAAGTTTCAGTGCCTCTTTTTTTTCAGGCACAGATTTTATTATGAAGAATAGTGAAATATATTTGCTTTTCCTTCCACCCTTCTATTAATTGATTATAATGATACCTCTGACCTGCAAACAAGGGAACATCACATGAGCAACAACTGTGGCTTTTCACAGACTCACCATTTGCCATTGTAAGTAAATGTTCCTAGAATGTTCAAGAGTACTCTCCACTGTATTTCAGTTATCGCTAGCTCCAAACTACTGGCATATAGGTTCATAATGAACATATTCTTAAAAAGGTGGGGGTCGAATGACCTTATTTTATTAACTGTGAGCTATATGTCAACTATTTCATCATTTACCTATCCAATGTCCTTTTTCTTTTCCCTCCAAAAGGATGGCTTCCCAGCTTCCTACACCCAGTTGTAGTCTACGGCATTATCTCTCCTACTTCCTATCTGTGTGTAGGCTCATTTTTGCTTTCTTGCATTAGTACAAAAAGATAGCACCATGTAAACATTTGTTTAATACCAGCCTTCCTTTCAAAGGGTACAGTAGTACCAACCTATTCTGTTTCCTTCCAGAACAGGCTATCCTGAGGTGACTTGCCAGCTGCTAGACAGCAAGTACACACTGACGTTCAGCCAAGGAGAAGGCCAGACAGAGTGTTTTCCAAGATATATAATGCAAGTGTTTAAATCCGGCTGATACCTAGCAGCCACTTGCTCACCCACCAATTTCCCTCCTTCCTGAGCAGGATGGGAAGGAGAATCAGGTAGGATGCAAACCCCATGGGCTGAGATAATAACAGTTTAGTAACTAAAGTGACTACTACTACTACTACTAATAATAATAATAGTAATGAAAAGGGACATAACAAGGGGATAAAATATAAAACCCTCATGGGTAACTTTCCATAGATTATATCCCATCATGATGCTCTGTGTTACTGAATATCCCTTTCGCTAGTTTGGGTCAAGTGTTCTGTCTCTGATTCTTCCTGGTCTCATGTGCCCCTCCTCACTACCAGAGCAGGAGAGACTGAAAAGTCCTTGATCACGGTAAGCCCTTCTCGGCAGCAACTAAGTCATTGGTGTGTTACCAGCATCATTCTCAGGCTAAAGCCAAAACACAGCACTGCACCAGCTACTAGAAAGAAAATTAACTCTCCCAGCTGAAACCAGGACAGCAAGTCTGAAATGGGAAAATACAAGTAAGGTAAGCACAAACTAGACACCAGAGAGAGAAAAGCATCAGACAATATTCAGTTCCACTGGCACCTCTTCTTCATTTATCTTTAATTGAAAGTCCTTGTAGATCTCTAACCCATAGGAGAAAGGAGGATAACAAATGGGAGACAAAGTGAACTTGAGTAAGAGTCACAGCAGCCAAACAGTCACCTTGGGCTATGCCTTAGACAGAACTATGGGGAGGAGCTCTAGGCTCAGCTTTTCCTATGTATTTGTCGTCAGAATATGGAACACCTGGAGAGACCAAGTATGGGAATCCTTCTCAATGTCTCTCCAATACCTGGTAAAGCTAGTCGATAGTGGCACTGATCTGAAAATATTGCATATCCATTACAGCCTCAGCTAACCCACCTTTAATGGGAAAATGATCACTGTTTATCCCTTGTTTATAGCTACTAGAACATAATAGTGTCAACTGCTCAAAGGATTACCATTTGTTACAATGCCAAACTTAACACCATTTACTTTACTAAACAAAAGATACACAACCACAAAGAAGCAATTTTTTTCTCTGTTCTCTAGTGCATTGGCAAAACTTTGTACTTCAGATTTGCTAAAACAGCATCCTCCAGTGCATTGCAAAGTACTCCATAAATGCTAAACACTATTATTATCAATCTAAATCAAAATGTGCAATTCTGAATGAGTAACAGAAGCCAAAATTTCTCAGTAGATAATGTTATCACCAACTAAGATCTTAATGGTTATATTAAACCATATTGGAAGAGATGCTTTTCTCGTGTGAAATCTTTCAGTCAAGGAAAATCTTTGTATTTAAGTAAATGCCTCTCATATAGCCAATGCTTTATGAGCAATATATAATGCAAGGTGAAGGAGAGAGATTCACTCCAACAATCACTAGAAGTTAAAGAGCCCTACATTTTTAAACCAAATTGCACTTGGTTCGATACTTTAATACACACAGGAGAGAGACTTGCCTCTTTAAACACCCATGCAGGTATAAAAAATTCCTTTAAAAAACCTGACCTGCCTCCCACCTCCCATTTCCATCATATGTATTTAGAGGAAACTATTCTATTAACTCCAAATATTCTAACAAAGGCAGATAAAGCACATGAGAGAAACTATACATACAAACATGCAGCCTCAAGGACTTCTACCTCACTTCTTCAAGAGGAAAAATGAAGGAAACTATAGAATTCACGCCTTCCGTTTCCACATGAGAGAACTGATGGCAGATCTGATTCAGAGGGAAAATGTTCTAGTTAGCACTGTGACAGGATGTCCCTGAGCTATACTGCATTCAGATCTCTTGACTGTTACTGTACTAGACCATATAGGGACATTTGATTATATCACTGACTCTGCTAGGTCAATTCATACCCAACTCCCCAGATGTAAAAAAGAATAACATTCATTTTCTTTCACACTGAATATGTAATTTACAAACTCTCTGTTCTTATATGTATGATTTTGCATTAGTGTTAAGGATGAATCTTTTGTATATGTGTGTTTACGTATCTTTCCCTACATTTCTCTCCTGACCCCCTCCACCCTGTATACACATATGCAGTCACACAAATTGTTTTAGTTTTCTGGTTTCAATGTTGTTTCAGATAGTCTGTGATATGGATATAGAAGATATGTGTATATGTGAGGGAATCTTCTTGTCAGTTGAATATTACACTGACAATGGATCAGTACTGGAGTTGAATTTGATTTAGTACATGTATGTTACCTAATCTGTACCTTTCCTTTCTTTTCTAGTTCATACTTTGCCTAAAATAAATAACATTAATGTTCACCATGCAATGTTTTTATGTATCCACACTAAGGAGGCATCTAAATGTCATGGAAGCAAAAGGAAAGGCTCACAGAATTCACAGCATCCCTGACCTTTCCCTCACATCTGCTCTCCTCTTCCTACGCATGCATGTACACAGAGTGAGAGGATTTACAAAGCAGGAAAACAAACGAAGTCATATGAGTTGTTCATACTGGGTCACATCCCTGCTTTGACAAGGTGCAGTTTAACCTCAGACTGAACCTGGTTTTCACAGACCATAGGGAACAGTTATGTAACAACAAGCGGCTGAAACACAAAGAGAGATTTTACAAATCAAAGGTAAATTATTCACTTCTCTTTATAAAATTTACTTTTCACACTGGCTTACCTTGAGCTAAACACTGTAAAATTACAACCTTAGCATTACCACTTCTGCATTAGTTCTCTTCTTGAACAGATAACTTCTTTGATATTTTATTGATGATCCTCTAAATAATTCAAAAAGAATGAGTCTTGAGGAAAAACTTCAGCCTTAGGAATATCCCTCTGTAGTATGGCTTTATACTGCTCTAGAACTGGATCCGTATGTGGTCAGCCCTTGCACAGCCAGAGCATTGTCAGGTTTGACACTTCTCTGTAGGACACTGTTGCTGTTGCTTTTTCTGAATGTTGCAGTTAAGGATTTTTCAAACCCACCCTAATGACAGCTACTGTCAAATATACTGTGTAGGTTTTTCACCTCTCTGAGTGAAAAACTTAGGTATGGCAATTGTAGGATGCTATACATTGAAGACAACCTAAAACCCCAAAAATGTTATATGTGCTCCCTTCGCCTCTTTCACCCTTCTCTTCCCTAATTCAAATGCTTAAAATTCACTCCCATTCCAGCTCAGCTACATCTAAATCAAACACTCATTCCTGTTTAGCAATACATGCAATAAGATGATAATTCATAATGCAAAATCCAATCCCAACTTAATGTGGTGGTAATAGAGAGCTGCTTTTATCCTCCTCATTATATAGTCATGCTATATGCCTTTACAGCGTTACATGTAATGCAGTTTTGCAGTTATAGATGAATCAGAATTCAATAGAGAAGGATAACCAGAAAGGAGAAAAACTGTTGTGCTGAAGACTGACCTTGGTTATTCGTGAGGATTTTATAAAACTTCTCCCTGTAGGAGAAATCCAATGGCAGGAGAGATCTGCGATGTGAAATTCCGAGCCACTAAAGAGCATGGAAAAGTTGAATAATCATTCTTCCCTGTAATAGTGCTGGACGTTACGCAGCTTGCAGACTTTTTTCCCTATAATTTGACTCTCTTACTCATCTTATTCTATTTCAGTAAATCAAGAGATGAGTCACAGAAAATCAGAATCCAGGCACAACAGAGATACCATATAACAACTCATTTGTTTTAAACTGGGAACGTTGGCAAGCTGAGGTGTATACATGCTGACTGCTCTCCTTGAGTGCTCAGCTCACATTGTGACTGCTGGATAATCTTTTTACCTTAATCAATTGCACTGTGACGTTAGATTTTAAAATAGGCTGGTTTTCTTATGGCAATAATGCTGTACAGCTGACTTAAGAACAACTGTTAAAGCTAAAGTTCTAATTAAAGATATATGCATATTGCCCTATTTACTTGTGTTCCTTAAGAACGACTTATTACTTAAAGAATGTTTTCAGACAGATTCAATTAAAAATACAATTTCTGTCTATGCCAGGCATGTTCAAAAGAAGTAAAAATAGCATTTAAAGTCTGAATCCAGTGTCTGAGTTTCTGGATCAGATTTAAGCCTGGAAGAAGCATTAAATATTAAATTAAATCTCCACCTGGCTGATGGAGAGACATAGTGTAAAATACTATATGGGAAAAGGTAAGGTTACTCTTGCTTCTGCTATCCAGCATGATATATATTAGTAAGATATGGTATTAGTGTTTATATGAGCTTCAGAGCATACAGCAAGTGAAAATTCCCTCACATTACACTGACCTCAAACCTGGCTGATGAATTCACACAAATGCTAATGCTAGCCCCTTTCATTGTATGCTGTGACATACAAAAGAGATCTTTGTGAAAGATAGCAGATGGAGGAATCTTTTGTCCTAAAGTGAATGTGTCAAGTTCTCTCTCTCAATCCTCTCATATTTTATGACAAATAAATTTTCACAGTGCAATACTGAGCCTTTTATAGCCCAAGGGCTTCAGATTAAAGACTAAAGGACTAGAATCCTTGAAACTTGCAAGTATCTGCTAGAAGTGGTCAGAAGTTCAATCTGTCTGGATCATGTATGAATTAATTCTGGTTTGTCCTATACTTTTCTGTTCCATTCTGCTAAGCAAACTCTTATATTGGCTTTATCAATGCACTATCTGAGTACATTTCTGAATTGACTTCTATTCCGCTCCTTCAAAAGAAATTATCTGTGCTGTAGCATTTTCTTTGGAGAGGGATTTATCTTAGAAAGAGGTGTTTGTGCTTTGAGGTTCCACACTTAGATCAGAAACCATGACAATTCCACAGTCTTGGACTAGACTTGAAGAATTACAAGTCTCTGTTCTCCTCAGAATGACAGGAGGGAGCACTCAGGATCATAATCTTTGCTTTTGAGCTTATGCCCCAAGCACCCATCTGATCTCCAACTTTTAGAACTAACATCAGCATTGCAGGTAACTGTTCTTATCCACCTCACCTTACTTTATAAGAGCAGGAATAAATACCATATATCTGTCATCAAAACACCCTATAGTGTTTTTTTGTCCACCCTATGGTGTACACAAATACAGTCAACTTCATCCATTATCAAATGCCTTCATTTGGGTAGTGACTTCTTTCTTTTGAAAGTGTTATAAAATCAGCCTGAGCCTGAATGCAAGCTGAAGGTTTCACGAGTTCTCCTAGAGCCACAGCAAGAGAGCTACCTCCACCCTACTGATCATATTATTACATATATTAACACCTCCAACACCACTGCCTTCTCTCTTGGTATTGCCTGCCCATTATACAGACTGCAAGTGGGATTGTTGAGTCAAAGGAACAGAGTACTACTGCATAAAGTCATTTGACACAGTATGTTACAGTCAATATATCAACAAATAAATAAGTGCCTAAGTGTTTAGTAGGATTTCATGCTTTAGCACAAACAGGCCATGAGCAGAGGGTGAGTTTCTAATTAAGAGAGAATTGCTATGGTAACCAAAGGTGGTCACACATAATTGGGTGTGAAATGCCATGAGGCTTCATGACAGAGGTGTCTGCATATATTATCCAGCACATTTTCTGTTTCTGAAATAGAATTACATTGTCAGGTCAGACAGTGTTTTCCCTATTTTATATGCCTCCTTTTTGAGCAACCAAAAATGCATCTCTGTGGGCTTCAGTGACAATTTCAGCACTATCAGTATCCTTCTTGCACCCAACGCAGTGGAAGTCTAGACGAGACTCCCTCATGAGCCAACAAGCAACAAGAGAAAACAACGTTTACACTGTAGTTATATGAAACTCGGAAAGGGTTCTCTGTTCTTTAAATGATATTAGAACAGTCTATGTGCGAAGACAAGCTTGAAGTGAGGATTATCAGCCCTAACTGACTCTCAGTCATGGGTCAAGAACAAAGGGAGGTGTTTGACTATGTGTTTCCTAATCCAACTGAATGGGACAGAAAGGAAAGATAAGTCCCTGTGTTGGCAAAGCAGAGCAATCCAGGATGAAGGTAATACTGTTCCTCAAAATGGGATTCTGCACACTGTCCAGCTTCTTGATATCACAGATTTAACACTACAGCATCTTAGTTAAAACAGTTATTGTTTAAAGTTGGTATTTTGTTATCAAAATTAGTGGGAGAGACTGAATAACTGCAACCAAGACGAGTCTGGTAGGAACAGAAGGGTTGCTTAAAACTCACAGTAGATCAGCACAGTGACAAGTACAGCAGCAACAATTGTGATTAAAAAATCTACTTGAATTTATGAAATTCATTCACCAACTTAAGCACCTCCTACTAGAGTTTTGAGCGCTATCTTAACTAATTAGATATTCATCATCTATGTATTATCTGTGTAATGAATCCTAATGAAGATTAAAGGAAAATCTCATTACTTCAAATTGTTGTTCTGGCACAAGATTTCTAAGATTTCTATTAAACCTCTTTCTTGAATATGTGGATATGAATGAGAGGTCAGATCTCTGACTTACAAATCCCCATTTCTCTGTACCAGCAGCACCTAAAGGGCACAAAACTACTTCAAAGCATGCAATATTCCTCTAGTCTGAAGGAATCTTGTGACATTTCCAGGACAGGATGAATTCAGAAGTAGGTGGATAAATATATCATTCCTTCAGACTTCCACTACTGCTGCAACTGAGAAAAGCTTTGGGACTTAATTCTGTTAAGAACTTCTTCAGGATCCTAACTTGCCCTTTTTCAGCTTATCTTGTATTGGTGGTGGTTCTCAAGATGCACTGTATTTAACAGTATCCAAGATGCCAATTCACAAGGTCTGACTTAAGACGTTTTTGTGTTCCTGTTGTCTACAAAACAAAAACTACCTGTTCTGCATCTTTAAAAAGAGGTAATGGGATATCATCAGACTCTCTGCATATCTGAAAAGGCTGCTCATCCTCTGGATGTGCAACCCATATACACAGTAGGGCACTGAGGCAGTCAGGAAAAGCCTGTCTGACAGAAAAACAGTCAAAGGGAAGCCAAGACTCTCAGTGAGAAACCACTCACTGCCAATCTAGCCCTGTTCTGCTCTTTCTGCGTGTCCAGATTTTCCATTAATTATATCTCACCAGGAGTTCTGCATAAAGCAATGTAGTCAAAGAAACTCTCAGTCACTGAGGGAGAGCAGAGTATTAAAGGGAGAGAACCCTGCCCATGCTGATTGAGTACAACAGTTGACAACAGCTATTATTTGTTAATTATTGACATATCCAAAGAGTCCTATGGCTTGACAGAATCACTAACACATACATTACCTACTTCATTGTACCTCATTATAGAACATATAGTGGCAGTTTGATTAGTACAATTTAGGATTATTTTTTTTAATGTATTCCTATAATTCCTCACTCCTCTTCCTGTTGCTTCTTGATGCATCAGAATGTGTGCTTTGTTTTGTTTTCCCTTTTTTCTAGTATCAATTACCCTCTCTTTTCTGATACAGTAGAACTACCCAGAGGTATAGATGTATCCTGTTAACCAATTCACACGCATTTTTTCTTTCACCTCTAAAATACATCAACCAGCTGGTTTCCAAAAATGCCAATTATATCTACTACAGTGTTAGAATTAAAGTATTGTTGTAAAAACGGCTCTCACCTTATAAACTGCTTGAAGCTATACGTATTACTTCAGATGCACAAAGAACCCTGTGTTCCACCACTGCATTAAACAAGAGCCTACTGAGAATTTGAGGTGCTTCAAGATACATCTGAGTGAATAGCTAAATCATGCTACAAAGTACTAATGTGAACCTAAAGCTCAGATCTGAAAAGAAGATCCTGCAAGCTGTTCCAACAACTTAAAGAGCACAAGATAAAGGACATACTGATTTGTCATTTATTCTTACAGTTAAGAAATAACTTAAGCTTGCGTACACCACAAGATGCACAATTCTGATAAGAAATTTCTGAGGTATTACCTGCTTCGACATATAGCTGGGAAGTTACTTAACTATATCAAATGATATTTGATTTCCTACTTCTTTATAAGCTTGAATTCCCAGTTTGGAAAGCACCTGGGGATCTCCACTGCTGGAAATTAATTTTCTTGTAACACATAAAATTGGGAATGTTAATCATCATAAGTTTCCTACTAGAAACTGAGATGAAACAGCCACTGAACTTGACACATGCAAATGACTTAATTCATGGATGAATTAGCACTTGAAAAAATAGGGAATCAAGTGTGGAAAAGGGAAAAAAAATTGACTAGATATTTTAAAACCAGTATTAACCCAATAAACCCCCTTTTTTGCTGTATTAGCTTAACCTATAAATATTTCTCAGAGTGAAGCTGTGTAACAGGAACGCGAAATCTCTCTTGCAATAGCAATAACTCCCAAAGATCTTGTATTTGACAGCTGTGGCAGATGCTTGTTTGACTCATTATAAAGAGGCTTCTATCATGCAAAGCTGATGACTTAGAACTCCGACACCAAGTAAAACAAACCCTTGATGTACCTCAACTGTTTCTGAACAACTTGTAGCACCAGTAATAAAATTAATGATAAAAATATTCTTCTTAGAAAAATGAACCCGTTAAAGTCAGCGCTGAAGCTCTACATAAAGATGCATTTGCCAGACATATATTCTAGAAAACTGGGGGAGGGCACGTCTTTGTGATCCAACACAAATCCAAATATATCACAAGCTCAACACAAGGAGGTGTAAAAAGCAAAAGTTCAAGTGCACAAAAAAAAGAGTACATGAAGCTTCATATAAAGTGAACAAGCATAAACTGCTGCACACCTGGCATTTAGAACAGAACCAAGCACAAAAGGCTCACTGTCTTCTGTGGGATGCACAGCCAGGGCAGAGCACATCCCTTTGCTCTATGGGAAGGACATCTACTGGTACAATTAATGAATGGCCTAAGTGTGTGAAACAATTATGAACTGCACAGGAGTGGGGATATAAGATCACTTGAAAAATAAAAACGTACCTACTTAGCACTGACAAATCCAGTGTATAAGATTAGGTATATGCAATTGGCTGAGCAACTCTAAAACACTAGAAAATTAAAAAAGGGCTTGAAAATGGCATGGATATTGTTGAATGGAAGTAAAGTTATCATCATGGTACTTAGAAACCGCAGCATAAAAGCCTGCTGTTGCAGTATAGATCAATGCATCCACCCTGAGTTTTAGGAAAGCCAACTTCCAGCTCTTCAAGGAGTTATAGGATCTCCTGGGAAACTGCCCTTAGAGACAGTAAAGCCTGTGCAGGTCTTTTCCTGAAAAGAGGAAATCTTCAAACTCTCTAGGCCCATGCAGAAATGCCAAGCTATTACAACTCCCCAAATGCAACCTGAATCTTTGCCTGGATTCATAGAAAAAAATAGAAGTTGCTTTAAGTGACCTTGCTCTTCCTGGGATTTTGAAAGTAGTAATTAAGCAGCAGCATCTAAGCATCTGGACAAGGCAGTGGGACAATATTCAGACAGCCACTGCCACACGCACATGCACGTACAGGTCATTGCATAAACCCTTTTCGTTCCAGTTTTCTCAGGCCCAGGCTTTTGAATCTAGTTGCCTTTCCTCTAATGATCAGATTTTACTCTTCCCACAACTCTTCAAAGACTCAGACACATGCTGGTAGACTAGAAACCAAAGATCACAGAATCACAGAATCCTAAGGGTTGGAAGGGACCTCAAAAGCTCATCCAGTCCAACCCCCTGCGAGAGCAGGGTAACCTAAATTACATCACACAGGAACTTATGCAGGCAGGCCTTGAATATCTCTAATGTAGGAGACTCCACAACCCCTCTGGGCAACCTGTTCCAGTGCTCTGTCACTCTCACAGGAAAGAAGTTCCTTCTGATGTTCACATGGAACCTCCTATGCTCCAGTTTACACCCATTGCCCCTTGTTCTATCACTGGACATCACTCAAAAGAACCTGGCTCCATCATCCTGACACTCACCCTTTACATAGTTGTAAACATTGATGAGGTCACCCCTCAGTCTCCTCCAAGCTAAAGAGACCCAGCTCCCTCAGCTTCTCCTCATAAGGGAGATGTTCCACTCCCTTTATCATCTTTGTGGCTCTGCACTGGACTCTTCCAAGCAACTCCCTGTCCTTCTTGAACTGAGGGGCCCACAACTGGACACAATATTCCAGATGCGGCCTCACCAAGGCAGAGTAGAGGGGGAGGAGAAGTTATCCTGACCTGCTAACCACATCCTTTCTAATGCACCCGAGGATGCCAGTGGCCTTCTTGGCCACAAGGGCCCATTGCTGGCTCACGGTCATCCTCCCATCCAGCAGGACCCCCAGGTCCCTTTCCCCTTCACTCCTTTCCAGCAGGTCAATCCCCAACCTGTACTAGTCCATGGGGTTGTTCTTCCCCAGATGCGGGAATCCTAACCCTGCGGGACAGGGTCTAAACAACTCTCCAATCCCTCAAACAAAACAATAGCTTGGGACTCATCCCTAGTCTTCCATCCTGCAAGCCCCAGCATGTTTCTCTTGGGCTCATCCCTAACAGGCCCATTATCTCCCCTTCCCCCTTCATATCTAGTTTAAAGCCCTGTCAAGGAGCCCCGCTAACTCCTGCCCCAAAAACCTTTTCTCTCTCTGGCACTGCTGTATCCCACCTGCCACCAGCAAACCAGTGTCTCATATAGCAGCCCATGATCAAAAAACCCAAACCCTGCCTTCCGCATCAGTCACATAGCCATATGTTAATCCTCACGCTCTTCCTATTTATCCCTTCATCCTTGCTCATAACGGGTACGGAGGCAAACACCACTTGCACTCCAGACCCTCTCACCAGCTGCCCCAGGGCCCTGAAGTCTCTCTTCATTGCCCTTGCACCCCTTGTAATAACTTCATCACTGCCAACCTGAACAACCAGCAGTGGATGTAGTCAGAGGGCTGCCCAGATCAGAGAGTTTCCTTCTAACATCTCTAACCTGAGCCCCAGGTAGGCAGCAGACCTCCCTGTGAGACGGAACTGGTCAAAAAATGGGCCCTTCTGTTCCCCTCAGAAGGGAGTCACCCACCACAATTACTCTTCTTTTCTTCTTGGTTGAGGAAGTTCTAAGGCGTGGGGGTGAGTGACCAGCCCTGGGTGACTCCCTAGATAGATCTACCCCTCCATCTCCATTCACCTGGTCCTGTACTTCCAAGACCTCGTACCTGTTATTCAAGGGCAGCTCGGAGGGAGGAAGGGATTGAGAGGGTTTCCGCTTACCTCTCCGAGGAGGGACCTCCTTCCATACCTCCCCGTCCCTTAAGTTCGCTCCTTCAGCTCGATGGTAGGAGGGAAGGGGATCCATNCGGAGGGAGGAAGGGATTGAGAGGGTTTCCGCTTACCTCTCCGAGGAGGGACCTCCTTCCATACCTCCCCGTCCCTTAAGTTCGCTCCTTCAGCTCGATGGTAGGAGGGAAGGGGATCCATCACCTGTTCAGCCACTTCCCCCTGCTCTTGCCTTAGGCTGTGGCTCCACCAATCTACTTCTCTTTCACACTCTCTGATGGCTCTCAGCCCTTCTACCTCCTCCTTCAGTTCCACCACCTGCCTGAGCAGATCCGTTCCTTGCTCACACCGCAA
>NDXB01011966.1:0-13857 GCA_002631895.1 Agapornis roseicollis
AGAAGGCTGCGTGGAGACCTCCTAGCAGCCTTGCAGTATCTGAAGGGGGCCTATAGGGCTGCTAGGGAGGGGTTCTTCATTAGGGACTGTAGTGACAGGACAGGGGGTAATGGGTTCAGACTTAAACAGAAGAGGTTTAGATTGGATATGAGGAAGAAATTCTTTCCTGTTAGGGTGGTGAGATGCTGGAATGGGTTGCCCAGGGAGGTTGTGAATGCTCCATCCCTCGCAGTATTCAGGGCCAGGTTGGACGAAACCTTGGGTGGCATGGTTTAGTGTGAGGTGTCTCTGCTTATGGCAGGGGGATTGGAACTAGATGATCCTAAGGTCCTTTCCAACCCTAACTGCTCTATGATTCTATGATTANTGGGTGGCATGGTTTAGTGTGAGGTGTCCCTGCTTATGGCAGGGGGTTGGAATTAGATGATCTTAAGGTCCTTTCCAACCCTAACTATTCTGTGATTCTGTGTCATGTAACACTTCACGTCTGTTGCTATACTTACGCTATCATCATCCTCCTTTTTCTGGGTCCTGTAAGGAGGTTAAAAGTATTTGGTTAATGTGGCCAGTACATGTAAATTCAAAATTCAGTGAAATATTAAGCTGCTGCATCAATATCCTACTGTAGGTCATGAAGAACATCTTTTAATATTCTACATGGTCTAATAATGGGTGGGGAAAAAATTGCTGGGAAGTTGCTGTGGTTGTCCTTCTTGTTTCTTCCCTCTTCTTGCGCTAAAACTGCTAACAGAATTCAAAAATGGCCTAAATACGTCTGCAGTTTCAGTCTTGGAAGAAAGAAGCCCTGTATTCTGAAAGGAGTCTCTTTTGTAGTATGCGTGCTTTGTTCTGAGGTTTTTTTACTTCATTTCCTAGTTGATACAGTATGTCTTGATAGAAGATCTATAGCTTCTTCCTAAAGAGGTATAAATGAAGAGTTTCACTGGCAATTTCTAAATTATTTGTCTTACTTCTAATGTAATGCAGTGCTTTTACAGAAAGTTGTGGTTCCCCTAGAGAGTTGTAGGCATTGGTCCAGTAGTGTGTTCCTGTTTGAGTTAATGATACTAAAGCTCTTCTCATTATTAATGTCTAAGTGTTAATAATGAAACTGCATGTTCAAAGCAGCTGATCCTTAAAACTAATATAACTTAGCAGTAAGCAGTCAAATATCTTAATTCTTTAGTTTAAGAGTATTCATGCAAGAGCTTTTAACCTAACCCCAAGAACAGCATGAGTTTATCTAGTGATTTTTCCAAAGGGGCACAGATTCCCTTTTTGTCAGGCACCTACATATTTGAGTAAAATATAGGTGGTTTTCAGCAACAGTGCTGCTCTTCAGGAAGCAGAAAGTTGTGAGGGCTCTTGATCACAGTCAGTATCAGCAATTCTACCATGTTTTTCACCAGAAGAGACAATAGTGCATATTTTATTCTGATACTGATCTTTTTTAATGTTTTATGCCCACAGGTACAATAGAAGAGTTGCATTTGGTTAATGCTGACCCTGAGCATAAACTAGTGTTTGTCCTGCCCTTGAGGTTTTGTGGGCAGGAGGCAGAGTTTGCATTTCTAGGGCATAGGGCATACATGCATTAAGATAGATGAAATTGCAGTACTGGAATGCAAATGACAATGCAAGTCAAAAATGATTGTAAACACATTTCTTGGATGCAGGTTTTTTTGTGTGTACAAGATACAAACAAAAATAGTTAATTTGTGATTCTAATAATTATAGCTTACATACCTTACGCAGGGGAAAATAGAAAACCAGAAATTCTAGCTAAAGGGCCAAATACTACCTTCGTTTCCTCTAAGCTACATTAAAAGAATTTTATTTCTGTTTAAGAGACAAAGAGATGCTTTGAAAAATGAATTTAGTTCTTTTTATTGCAGTGTTTTGAAAGGTTTATTATTTAGCTGCATATAACCTCAGCAAAATGAATAATGAACTCTGCCATATCTGAAGTCTTGTCCTTCATGCTTTGCCTCACATACGATTCCCTTTTGTTATAGCTACTTTATTCATCAGATTAGGTCTTGTCATCTTTGCAGCTTGCACAACAGGAAATCAATAATTAATTACGGATAGGTAAAGTAATGCCTCAGTGATTCCCTGATACATCCCTCTATTGCACTATGTAAAACAACCAGGGATAGCTACCTAGCTGTTCTTCACTTGGACAGATTTGGCAAGTAATTAACATATCTCTCCCTTATCATGTATCTCTTCATAGCTAAAATCAAGGGACGGGATGTAAAATCATGGTAGACGATACGTGATTAGAAAATTATAACAGTGCCAGCAAAAAAAAAAAGGCACTGGTCGAGTCTATCTGGTTATTTTGAAAAGAAAAGATTGGGTGGTACCCTCAGGCTCTGTGGTGACAGGAGAAAAAAAGGGAGAGAAAATATTCTAGATGATTTTGGGGTGGAATGCTGACAATAGGAGACTAATAGCTTTGCTTTCAGAGAAGCTGAGATGGAGGCTGGGAGGAACATGTCTCATTTCAAAAAGAATGAGTTTAACCACTGATTCTGAAAATGTCACTTTAAAGAGCCTACAGAAAACTTAATAATCTTCATCCAGTGCCAGACAGTTTTCCTGTGCTTAATATCTGTCTGTTTAGGAGCTCTTCTTTAAGCCTAATGCTGCCCTAAATATGTATTTTCCTCTTAGCTTCTTAAGCAATTGAACTTCTGCTGTGTCTGGGATGCAGAAACAGTCCCTTATAAGTAAAAGGTATTTGTACATTGAAATTCAGAGTAAAAAGGAAAGAAGTGCTGATATGAAGCCCACTGCATGTCATAAGAAAGGAGACTGAAGCAGGGCATGTTTGTATCACACAGCCAGACTGCTGGGGAGCAGTGAGGTACCCCCCAACATCAGGCACTGAGGCAGGAGGCTGAGAGCCCCTGGGAGAGGCAGCTGCTGCAGTGGCAGCTCTGCAACCCAGCTGACTTGGTCCTCCCCTGCCCAGCCCAGCCACCTCTGCTCTTTGCTTTGGCTCACGTAATGGCGCTGCTCCTGTGGTGCTGTCAGCAGGGTCTCCATCCTCTCCCTGGGTTATGTCTGTGCAAGGGAAGAGTGAGTGGCGTTCCTCCCAGGCTCACAGAGCAGCAGGTGTCATACTCCAAACATAACCTGTAACCTGTAACTAACTGTCAGCATCATCAACAGAAGGCATGGAAAGCAAACAGTATTTTTCTTTAACCAGTTTGGCTGAATGAACATACTGTGAACAACTTTCGCACTTTTATCCAAATTATTATATCCCTTAAACTTGAATAATTTCTCTGGTTTAAGTCATTTTCCAGCTTTCATAAACTGGAAAAGAGACTATAAATGTAAACGCAAAAATCCTCAAATTAAGATGACCTTCAGTGATCCATATTCTTCACTTTGGTTTTGAGGGACTGGCTCATAACTCTTTGGGAAAGGAAGAGAAATGAGACAGTTGGAGTCAGCAAGTCTTTGTCTTCTAAAGCCACTAAAATTACTGCAGATTTCCAGTTGCAGATTTAATACAGAATTCGTTTGAAGGATTTAACCTAAACAGCAACTGTTAACATGTAAGCTGAGAGAATGCCAGGATCTTCCAGTCTCAATCCCTGCTCCTCTCTTCAGAAATGTATCTTGAGTTACCACTTTGGAAGCAAAAGATAAAATCTTAGGAGTAAAAATATCAATATACTGCTTAATAACTGTTTGCAGTTTAGATGGTAAGAGTAGTAAGCCATCAGTGAAGTAATCTATTCAAAATGCTTCATAAAGCAGATCAATGCCCAGCCATTCTCTGCTGGTTTTGAGTTTTGGAAACAATGCAAACAAATCCAGAAAGGACAATATTTCCAGGAATCATTTACTGATAATAGGATTTGGCACTGTAAATTCAAAGGAAAAATTAAAGAATACCTTTATTTTTTAAATTAGATAGTTTATCTGAAACTATTTAATTGATTTTTCAAGTGTTTCCAGAGTTGTTGAAGTTGTAAGCGCTTAGTTGAAATCACTCTTCCAAAGTCCGAACACTTCAAGTAGAAAAGCAGGTGCTTTTTTAGAGAACCACCATCTCTCCATCTCCTTTAGCAGCTGACATTTCCTCGTCAGCTACTTTGGCTCTCAGGGAGCAGTCCTGCTAGCACACTCAACATTCAGGTGTATGGGTGGGGGGTAGTTAGCAGCTGCTGCCATGGCGCTGGCAGAGGGAAAGAAGACACGCTCGGTATCTCTGTTGAGAAGCACTGAGAATTTATTCTTCCTCCTGTATTAAAAGAAAATTATACAATCCCAGCTTGCAAAGCCTAATGATAACTGTGGTTGTTGGTCAACTTTTAAAGCACATCCATGAGATACATACGTGAATCACCCCAACCTTGTTACCATTTTAGATTTCTGACCTCAGTCAAGTCACACACGTAACTTTCATATGTCAATGCATGTAGATAATTTGATCCAGTTCTAATTTCTGTTATGTCTTATTAGCATTGTGACAACAAATTCCCAGTGAAGAATTGCCTAGACCTGTGTAAGTCTGATGAGCCTTGACTTAATTCACATCAGATTTATCTTTTACTCTAGACAGTGTCACACTGGTGCACACCAGTCCGGATGTTTCATTTAATCTGACAGCAGCACTTCAGCTTGCAAAAGAAGCAGCACCAGGAACTCAAAGCAATGTCTGGCTGAGTTTCAAAGCAAATAGATCCTACATTAGGTACTTACAGGCACTTTGTTTTGTTTCTGTATCACCAACTTCTAATACCATGGTGGGTCTAGTTACTTATTCCTGTAGATGGTTGCCTGTTATATTTCTACAGCTTATTACCATTACAGGAGCAGTGGTTAACACAATTAATATCCTAGAAATAGTAAAATGCTGTCGTACAGGTAAGGAAATAGAGTGACAAAACAAATCTGGTCCTGTGTGCTTCAAGTCATATGGAAAAATGTCTATTAAATCATGAAAAGATCAGACCTGAACCAAGAAGTAACATGCTGGCGAGTTTGTAAACTTGGGGGAGGCAGGACACAACATTCTCTGCAGTTTCTCAGGTTTTAGCTGTTTCATTATTGCATTTGTTGCATCATTTTTGTTTCTTTTCCCTAGTGATATTTCTCTGCCTCCAAGAAGTTGCTCTTTTTCTTCTTAACAATGTTAGGATATCAGTGGCCATAAGTCAGGGCAGGCTATGCTTTTTAGCATTGGAAGATACTCATGTGCATGCAGCCATCATACGGTTTTGCTAAACAACTCAGTGCTTTTTAAGTCAGTATCTTCTTAGCAGCTGAGAAGCATCATCAGTCAGTGGGTAGGACTTGTTTTCATTTTTGTTGATTGGCTATTTGCGTATGAGCTGGTGTAGAGCTTCTTTTGGACTGAATGTCATGAAGTCATCCAGGCTGGGCACTGCACCAAGGCTGGCAATGTTGGTGCTCCATCCCCAACTCTGCCACCCACCTTCTCCTACTGCCTGGTCCCCTCTCTTTCCTCTTATCTGTGAATTCTTCAGGCAGGAGGTCTGGTTCCCTGTGGTCTGAGCATAGTGTCAGTTCCCATCAAGGCTTAATTTCACTCAGTCCTCACAGTGTTATGGTTACTGTACAAGTGAGAAAATGGTGTGTCTGATATCATCTACCTCCACAAATCATCTCCTCAGGCTGAGGACTCCACTACCAGAGAGTTCTGAAAATTTGAAATTCTTGCAAATACAATAGAAAACCACTTTCTCTTTTCCCCTGCATTTGAAATACAAACAGCATAATGTGGAAAACCTAAATTATATTTTTCACACCATACCTATGCAGTAGGTGTTTGGCACAGTAAATTCAGTCACCCTGAAAAAATAATGATTTCCCATAAGCCTGAAAAAAATTACTAATTTTCAAAATTATTTAAAATTGAGCAGTGAGACAAAAGACCTGTTCACTCCGTAAGCCCAGTAAAAGCTGATTAGTGAGAATACAGTACTATTTTTGTTTTCTACAGTGGTTATCCAGCAACTGCCCCACATCTAATCCTTGCAGTTTTCACAAGAGCATATCCCTATAAACATGTTACTGCCAATCCAGCTGTAATGTTTGCGCTTCATGGATTGTAATTGAGAGAGAATACATTTATCCATTATAGTGGCAGTACAAAGAAATACCCAGTAGCAGATACCTTGAAAGAGACAATAAGGACATACACTGGTATTTCTGTACTCTTGCTGTTCTGTGCCCTCCTGTAGTGTGCAGTTGCCAGCTGTTAATTAATTGTTGCAAGTTAACAAATGCATCCATTCTGTAACAGAACTGCATTGAATTTCTTTCCAATTTGTCAGATCTTTTTGTCTTACTGTTCCTCTCCTAGATCACGTTTATGGCTGGTAAATTGGTTTCTGAAATGCAGCCTCACACATTTCAGTTTTGAGTTGGCTTGCTTCTCTTCAGGACACCGCTATATACTGTACCTTTAAATACCCAAAATCAATTTAATTAAATTTCATTACAGGCACTAGAGCTGAAACAAACTAATGAAAGACGCCATCATGTCAGGTGGTATTTATCTCAGCATTAAATTGAAAATACTCCCTTTAGGCTCTTAAAAATTAGTTTCAATATTTAACGCTAATAGCTTTTGGAATTGTTGATGGGGATAGTTTTAATAAATTTGTTACAAACTGTTTACCTTTCCATAGAAAAAAGCTTTTTCCTTGTGGCATAAGGAAGCTTAAGATAGATGACTTAAACGTATTAGGATTTTGAAATACTGTGAGGTCTGGTAGCTGCCCATAATGCTGTTGAAAAACACCATGAAGGTTGTAGTGCAGTGACAGCAATATGCCTTGTTTAGCCAAAATCAGTGGCAGTCACCACAATACTGGGGTTAGTTTACTGTTTGCCTGACTTGGTTTATTGAGCTGATCAGGCTTACAAACTTGAAAGTTTGCAACAGATTTTATTTGAAGACCTCACTACAGACACTAGTTTTGGCAGAGAGAAAAATGAAAACTTGCAGAGAGGAGTAGAAGAAAAAACATCTGCTGCACAGAAGAATGCTATTGCTTGCACCCCAGCTACAACTGGATTTTGTTCTCTCACTGTTCAGACACCTTGCAGTGCTGTTTCAGAGGAAGCAACATTGACAAAGTACCTGTTGATACTCTGCAGAACAACACTGGTGCCATGCACTCTTCCTGTAGAGTTGTTGGAGTGTGAAGATAACAGTGAACTTCATCTAACTCCCATCAGAAACAGGGTCCAGGTATTAATTTAAACAATACAGGTGGAATAGACAACAGGAAGAAACATTAGGGGAAGATTGGGTCACTTTTTTCTGACCCACATGCCAGGGGTTTATTTGAGGGAAGTGAGAGTGTAAAAAGAGAGTGTACCTGGCCATATCCAGGTTCATAAAGCTGGAAGCATTTATGACTTGCACTATGTAAGCATGACTGATGTCTCCTTCTTTTGCACGCAGGCAGTAAGAAATAGTCTATTCCTTCTCTTTTTATCTGATCTGGAGTCTGCCTTCTTGTTATCTTACTCTTCAGCAGCCTCGTTAAGAAAAAATAAATGATAGGAAAACTGTAACAGAGTAAATTACAGAGAGTCACCTGTCTGGTAAGAACATCTGACCCCAGAGGAGGAAGAAGGGAACCATTGTTCTTCAGCAGGATAAAGGCATGGGCTTCTTATGTTTGCTACTTCATTTTTACAGTAGAGAAATCACTGTGCAAGTTATTATTAACAGGAGAACGAAAAATAGTGCTAAGTATATTATTTACAGTATTGATGCTTGGATAAGATTATTGTGCTTAAGTTATTCATTATAGCTATTAGTTCTATAACTAATAGTTCTTAAACTATAAGTTCTTTATAAATACACAATGTATATATATACATTATATAGATGTACATATATTGAAAACTTTCTAATAATTTCAGTTTGATTTAAGAATGTAGAGCTTTACATATGTTTTTGTTGGTGTTTCTTATTGATTCTCCCTCTAGGTTGGAGGATGCAGCTTGTGTAAAAGTAGTGTTGTACATGGGAGATTGGATATAGAAAATGTTGGTCTAAGCAAGTTCTATTAAAGATTAACTATTTCTTCTTTCATCTTGCTTTTTTTTATTATTTAACTGGTTTTCTCCCTTACATTTTCGTGTATGACTGTAATGAAATATGAGGTGCAGTTCAGTGAAGTGTCCTAAACATTAGTGATCTCTGTGGACAAACACTCACTATCAACTCTAGGGAAAGTCATTACTACTGTGAAAGCCGTAGCCCAGACTTTTCACTTCTTATTTCTTCTGAAATTGCAACTGAGATACATGCATGTTTATAGAAATGTGGTATGTAAGGAGTACAGACGTTCAGAATCTGTAGTTAGGTGTCACCTCTGTCTATCTATGTATTTCCCTCTACATCAGTTATGAGTATCTTCTTCCTGTTGTGTCACACTCTTGCTGAGTTCTCTTTCCTGAAAGTTTAGTGGAATGAGAATATTCAGTCCATTTTCTGTTCCAATTCTGAGAGCCATGTGCCCGTAATTTCTGTAGAGAGAGCAAAGTCAGACAGATGCTTTGGGCAAAGGCAGAGGATGGGAGGGAGTGGGGTTCAAGATTGGATGTCTGGAGTAGCCTGAGGTAGGGGGAAGGGGGAATATTCTTTACCACCCCAACAGAGAAATATTTTTTCTATAAGCAGAAGGAAAACTGGGTTTTGGTAATATTTTATTGGTTTTATTTTTATACAGCATTTCAGTGCAAAAAAATTTTGTTTAGTGCTGTGCCAGGCACTTGACTCGATTTTCACTGAGCCAAACAAAAAGGTAGCATTTTTAAAAGGCTTATGCCTTTAGTGTGAGACTGGGAAAACTCTGTTACTGATTAAGATTTAACATTAAGCAGTTATGAAGACAGTTAAAATCTGTCAGTACTTGAAGACATCTGAAACACTGTTCAAGATGAAGTTGAATGGGGCTTTGAGCAACCTTGTCTAGTGGAAGGTGTCCCTCCTCGTTGCAGGGGGTTGGAACTAGATGATCCTTAAGGTCCTTTCCAACCCAAACCATTCTGTGATTCTATGATTGTGAGAAGAGCAGTAGCAAGAGTCAGTTCATTCTCTCATAATACTTTCAAACTATTCTCAATATCCTTTTAAAAATTTTAATTACATTATTTTGGATTATCACATTATACTGTGTTACTGGAATAAAACATGAACAAATTAAAATATCTTTTATTTCTGAGCTAGCTGATTCTAGTATTTGTATTTCTTTCTTTGATTGGGTTTTTGGCTTTTTTTTGATACATCACTGTTCCCACAGGTTTAAGTAGAAGGAATAGAATTCCTTTCTGTACATCTTGGGGAAAAAAATGCAATGAGAAGAATGCACTGATTCTTTTTCCCTCACATGTGAATAAATGTGCAGTTAAAATAACTGTCCCCATCTACTTACTCCAAAACTTCCTTATAAGATAGAAATGATTCAAAGCAAAAGCTGGTTCTCACCATGAAAACAAGCAGTCTTCTGATTTGGAATTTTCATAGCCAGATACCATTTGGAATGTGAAAATGGAAAAAGACAGAGCTATTAAACAAATAGCCTAAAATGTTGTTCAGTGTTATCATAATCTGGGTGTTTCAGAAATGTGTTACTTTATAGCACTTTCTGCATTTTGATTTTTCTTCAGGTATGCCAGTACAGTCAGTATGTGGTATCCTGCACCACTGTTTGCCACCCAGTGGCAGGGAAGAGATAGTAGCCTACTTATGTATATGTAGTGAAAACACTAGAGAAAATTACTCTGTACTTAAGATGGGAGCATGTATGGCATTTTCACTGACTACTGTCATAATGTTTGATGTTGCAGGATGGATGGTCACAGTATCACTTTGTAGCCTCATCTTCAACAATAGAAAGGGATCGACAAAGACCGTACTCTTCATCACGCACGCCCTCCATCTCTCCTGTGCGCATGTCTCCTAACAACCGCTCAGGTAAGACCAGGCTTTCAGGACTGAGGTAAAGACAGAGGTAATGCAGCACTGTCATTTTCCTTCTTTAAGCAATGTCATTGACATCGAGCTTTGTTGTTAACAGTGGTTGAAAGGCACAAAATGCATTCTTTACTCTTACCTGAATTTTCTGTTCTAAACAGGATGTTTATTTTTTTTTATTGGCACCTTTTAAAGTTTTACAGCAGGAAGAATATTCTGTAGCTTTTGTTATCAATTCTCATGCATTATTTTCCTGATTCGTATTACCTGACTAGATCTCAGAGCAGTGGTGTCCTTGAAGGTAATGGAGATGAGGAAATTTTGTTACTTAATTTTCTAGTTGTTAATGATGACTTAGAAGTTGTCTTAGAACACTTAGAAGTTGTTGAAGGAGCCACATTATTTTTTGTCAGCTTTTATTCTGATTATATGTGTATGCATATATAACTTATGCATACACATGTATGGATAAGTTTCACAGAAGATTGACTTTGGGTCTTCATGTAATGTTGATGGCATATTTACGCCAGCTATCATTAGTTCTCTATGATCCATACAATGAATTAATGTAATTATCTCAACTTACGCTGCAGCCTTAATTAATTTTTCTATTCATAAACCTGGGCATTTTTCCCTCAGCTTATTCTAAGGCACAGCATACCTTGGTTAGATAAAACCATTCCCAAATAAAATCTTTAAAAAATAAACAGCCTTTCAATGTGCTTTTCACTACGTGTTCAGTCAAATGCTGTCAATCCATGGGTATACCAAGAATTTAGGATTAAAATTGGCCAAACTGATTATTGCAATGAGCATCATGCTATAGTTTTGTTTTTAAGAAATACTCTTTTTTTAATTACCTAGAAGCTGCATCTTAGTCTGCAGAACAACCTCTGAGAAATTTGAAAATGTAGCCAGAAGTACAGTGAGAGCTGCTAATTCAGTTCCAAAAATCCATCATTACACAAGTCCATAAAGGGCTCTTGTTCCTTTTTTCCTTCTCCAAAATCTCATTTTGACTGTAAGTACAAGACACTTGAAATGTCTTGCCCCAAGATCTTAGCTCTGTCTTTTTCCTGAACTGTCTCTTCACTTATGTTACTTTGTTGCTTATAGAACAAACTTAGAAAAATTTTGGATGAAACCTTACTGCCATCATCAGTATCATAAGACTGCAAAAGGACTAATACAGTGCTGGTTTCTGAAGGAAGAGGACCCTTGTAATTACAGCCCAGTCAGCCCAACTTCATTTTAGAAAACTCTTGTAACAAATAATTGCAATCTAAGCATCTCAAAGCGTAGGAGCAGAAGATACTGCATAACTCTGGGAATATCTATTTCTACACAGCATAAGTTACTATCTGACTAGTAGTATCCATATCAAATCCAAGCATTGGTTCAGTATGATTTTTCTTACAAAATACACCTGAATTCCTACTACAACATAGTTTAAGCACTTTATGGAAACAATAGTCAGTAAATGAAATCTACTGTAACCAGTAAGACTTTTTCAGAAAAGAATTTTATAGGCAAGCTCAGGCAACCTGGCAAACAGTCCAGAAAGTGTCATGTATGGTAAATGAAAAAGTGACTAAAAGCCATTCACAAAGAATGGGTATTGTTTATTGCCAAAATGGAGGAATGCTTTACTTGGAGGTTTGCCTGGGTCCCAGTAGTCTTCAATGGCTTCATTAATAGCCTGTTACCTTTGCAGGTGCCCAAACCTGGGAGAAACACATGTACCTTAAAGGTCAATATTGGAATTTAGAGCGATACTGAGAAATTGAAGATGCTGGACAGAAGTTCTTTTGAAATTATTTAGGGTTCTTTTGTCAGTTGCACACATGAATCATGAGAGGGAGAAATCAGGATATGAAAACCACTACATGTAGGGGAGGTTTAGATTGGATCTAAGGAAGAAATTCTTTCCTGTTAGGGTGGTGAAATGCTGGAATGGGTTTCCCAGGGAGGTTGTGAATGCTCCAACCCTGGTGGTGTTCAAGGCCAGGTTGGACGAAGCCTTGGGTGACATGGTTTAGTGTGAGGTGTCCCTGCCCATGGCAGGGGGGTTGGAACTAGATGATTTTAACGTCCTTTCCAACCCTTAACTATTCTATGATTATGTGATTGTTTAACTCAAATAAGAGATACGCAAGATGGGGGCAGCGGGAAGAGGTATACACCAAGTATTCAAGCAAGGTATGAAGAGGGACAGTGTAAACTTTCTCTACTTTGATAGCAGGCAACTGGAAATAATAAGCAGCGAGAAGTCACGCTAGACATCAGGGGACATTTCCTAACAGGAGGGAAACAAAGCACTGGAACAGACTGCTTGGAGCAGTTACGTGATTTCTGTCATTAGAGATCTTTTGTTTTAGATTAAAATCTGTCAAGAAATATTTTGGTATACTTGATCCTACCTTGGGGTAAAGAGTTGAAGTAAATGAGCTCACAATGTCCCATTCATCCCTAGGACTTCAGAGTTCGGTCGTCTTCTCTGTGTCCTTTAAGAATAGAAAACCTTGATACCACTTTTCGGTCTAATGTCAAGCACTGTTTTTATATCTGCTTCCAGTAAAGGCTCTGAAAGATGGCACTTGTGACTTTAACACTTGCCAGAAAGCAGTTGTTCTCACATGGGAGGAGAGAGACAGTTCCCACAAAGAACAAAGAGAGATGTTTTTGTCTGTATTGGTCAATTGTGTTCGAAACACCAGAGTGCTTAAGAGCATTACTGAAGTATACCAGACAAAATGCATCCCCGTGTAAGCAACTTCTTCAAGGTTTTCATGCTGGTTTGTTCCCTATTAGACTTAAATTGTCATTAGCTGATTTGGAAATTTAATGTCACATTTCTTTATACCTGCTGGATTATCAGCTTTAGAATTACATCACTATAGACAAGCAATTTAGAAGCAATCCCAAATTTTAATGGCCTTGTAAGAAAAAAACATTTGTCCTGCATTTGCTTTGCATATACAGAGGCCAAGGCCAACAGAACCAATTTAAGCAGAATTCAGCATCACTTTTGCTTCCCTATTCCTTAACTAAAAAATGTGACGTAGTTTAGAGATGCTGAAAGATACAGTTCATGATCAATCATAACTAATGAACTTGTGTTTTTTGTATAGACTTTTCCTTCCTTTTAAGAAAGGACATTGTTACTGCTTTTGAGGTTCTTTTGCCACACCAAATACCTGGGTGGAGACGGTGTGGAAGTAAGCACCAGTCTTTAGTTACTTTTGTACACTGTGCCTTCACAAGGCTCTGGGATGTGCTGCCATTCACCCTGCACTCTTTCCCTGCTCTCCACAAAAGTGAAAGTGAGTTGTATGTGCCTACTCCTACATATAGTGAAGACGGTTTATGTGAAAGCCATTATTTTTTCCTAAGCGTCAAAGGCTCTAAGTCTTCGTAATCAGTGCCAGTGATCACCTTCACATTCTCAAGTACATGAAAATCAAGTACATACCAATTCTCTTTCTAGTCACCTTGTACTTTCCTTCTCTTAGCCATACCACAAGTATGGGTGAAGAATTTCATTTTAACAATAACTTAAAGTAGCAGTTGTTCTAAAGGCAGTTGTTCATAGAAATTTAAAGATAGATAATTACTGAAGTTACCTTTAAGTGTTAGGCATTCTTTGCTATATGTGTTCTAGGAAAAACGTGTTCTTTTTCTTGCCATCTCCACTAGAATACTTTAATTTGGTTTGTTTATTTTCAAGAGAGAAAGGAAGAAATCATTTTGCATCATTTTTTTCTACACAGTCAATAGTTAATGGGCTTTTCAACAGAAGTAAATGAATCATTTTGAGAAAAAATAAAAAAAAAAAAAAAAGGGAAGTGCCTATACCAAAAAGTTTTGAA
>NDXB01011966.1:25392-72291 GCA_002631895.1 Agapornis roseicollis
AAAAAAAAAAAGAAAAAGAAAAAAAAAGAAAAAAAAGGAAAATCAAAAAAACAAAAAGGAATATTTAGCAGTATTGTTTGTTCTGATATGTGAATTTGTTTGTGGCAACTAAAAACAAAAAAAAGGCATTCAGCAGTTTCTGACAATTAACATTCATCATTCCACACTCCTTGTCAACAAAGTGCTTTTTCACTGCCTAAAATTTTAGATGTAGATATTTGAAATAGATTTTTTTCATTTATACCAGTTTTCTTTATGATGATACAGTGTTAAAAGAAAATAAATTACAATTGATCTGTCATCCATATTTGCTAAGAATGTCTATTTCCGAGAACCTGCCATACAAATATACATTCTTATATGTGCGTATCCACATATGCATAGTATTTTGTGTGCGTGTGTGTGTTTGAGTGTGTGTGTTTGTGTGGCGTAAGACTTCTTCTCATCCAATGTTTTCCTTATTCAAGCTTCAATTTTTGTTTGATTTTCAGTTCTTTTAAACAGTGGAAACTCCAGTATGTGCTTTCTGTCACTCACTTTCTTAACCATCAATAGCAATTCAAAATTGTCCAGCCACATACTCACAAAGGAAGGGGTTATCGGATTTTTTTCACTGACTCCTTCACCCTTAGGTGTCATTTCCTTTAAAATAGCATCTCTTGATCTTCTCTTGAGGAAATGTCATTCCTCTCCAGGCACCAGCCAACAAGTGCTCAAGGAAAGCAGAGTTTGATCTTGCCATCTTCCTGAGGGAATGGAAAACAAAGACCCAACAGACTAAAGTCTGGAGTCTCTAGACTCTTCAGTTTTATAGAAAGGTCCAATTCCTGAACCGTTAGGACAATCATTTTTTTTAACCCATACTAAAAAGAAAGCTCAAGACCCAGAATACATTCCTCAAATATGAAAGATACTGACCCATTTCTGTGCATTTAAAGTAAAACCCAAAAGAAATGAAAATGTAAGGGACAGAAATATTTTTTATTATCTTTATTATTTAAATGAAAAGGAAGCTAAGCTAGGAGGCCAGGAGAGCTGGCATATTCATCTTAGCTCTTGGGATTCTGGAAATCAAAGAATTTAGCATTTCTTCATTTCTTTGGTTCAGGCAACAGTTCAGCGTACTGTTTTCACAGCATAAGACCTACCACAAATGGAGTAGTTGTAAGTTGCTTCAATTGCAGTAAAAGAGTTTGTTTTAGGTTACAGACACCTCTGTGGTTAATCACTGTAATAGTCTTACCATCACCTGGCACATTCTGTCTGTGCACAGGGGGAGAAGTCTCTTGCAAGTCATCGCCTGCTCTGTAGGATGCAGCTCAAGTAGTTCACGCAGGCGGGTGTCGTGACGTAGCATTGGTTTATCGGTAATCTAGGACTGTAGTTGAGTATCTTGGCAGCTTTTCCCAGTGTACGATATGTAACCTTACCTGCTCTTTGTAGTAAACAGGGGGAAAAAATCGCATGCAAAAAAAGTTTTTAACACATGTAAGACAGGGTGGGTGGGAGGGGCACAGTGGGCCAGATGTATAGCAAGGTAGATAAAAATATTACTCATAGTTTTGGGCACAGGTTGTTTATATTTAATTTATTACATTGGTTTTAATAAGTGACGTTTGCAGTGCTCTTTTGAACAAAGCACGTTTTCAGTATAAAAGCTTTTTTTTAATAAAGAATGTCACTAGCAACTTGAAGTTCTTCTTGACCGCCTGATAACCACCAGGCTGGTGCAGTTCTCCAGGCACCACATTGCCAATAGACAGAGGGGATCTGCCATTCTGTTTGCAGTTCTTAGGACAGGAGGTTATTGTAAGTTGGATTTATTTCCATTCTTCAAGCTACTGAAACGCCCACGTTGCCCCCTTTCAGCTCCTCTTAGGAATTAGTTGGAGACAAATGTTGACCATTGCTCAAGTGAGAGATTCTGGATTGATCAAGTGGCATGAAATACCTTTTGTCTATACTTTGTGTTGTTTTGTTTCCATTCTTCTGTAGTAGCAAGTGCTCCAACTGATAGCGCTCACTCTTGCTGTACTGAGTTTTGAGAAGGTGTTGAATTACCCAGCTTCTTTTCCAGGCTCGGAAATCCAACACTGCTGCCATACTGAGCAAGATATATATATGATGCATTCTTTTTAATATGGAGGAAAGTATCATTACCTATTGCTGTTCCCTTCATTCTTGTACTAGATCACACACAGAAATAGAGAAGAATCAAAACTGTTCCAAAAACAAATGTATAAAATGCAATTGATGTACTGTAAAATGTCGGATTTTTTTTTTTAACAAGCTTCGTATTAGAATCTTGTTCAGCTGTGTAGAGCTATATAAATCTCACTGGTTTATTAAATGCTGTTTATGGTCTGGAAGGAATGGTTNGACTGTAAAATGTCCGGATTTTTTTTTTTAACAAGCTTCGTATTAGAATCTTGTTCAGCTGTGTAGAGCTATATAAATCTCACTGGTTTATTAAATGCTGTTTATGGTCTGGAAGGAATGGTTAACCTATCTCAAGATTAACAAATTTGCACTAACATGAGCAATATTGATTTAAAAAAAAAGTGAATTCAGTATTTAAAAGATAAACTATGATTTTAAAGGTATATTAACACTGAAAGTACATTTTGACAAATAACATATTGAAGCCCAAAATATAAATGGTTATGTCAGATAACACAAAAGAACTATAACAATATAGATTGAGAAAAAAAAAATGTGTTTCACTGTACATGTTGCTAACATGTACAAAGACAAACTCCTACTGACATATTTTCTATTAATAAATCCTACTGTATTGTGGAGAATCGCTGGTCATAGTGCAATATGTTTAAACTCAGAAGCTGACTCTATAGACTAATGCCTAGATTCACACAGGCAACAAATACCATTATTTATTTAAAGCGTTAACTGGATACTTAACTTCCAGCTTTCAAGTCATTTCCTCCCCCATCCCTCTCCACCAGGTTTATAAGCTCAAACTACTCCACAACTCAAAGTNTGTTAACTGGATACTTCCAGCTTTCAAGTCATTTCCTCCCCCATCCCTCTCCACCAGGTTTATAAGCTCAAACTACTCCACAACTCAAAGTGAAGGGGAGAGGTATTTTTGAGAACGCCCAACTTATAGCTGCAAGAGTTGAGCTGCCACTGCTTACAGAGATAGTTTAACAACACCAGTAGGAGGAAACTCAAGAGCTGCTGAAGGCTGGTGCCACTGGATAGGAATATGCTGTAAAAAACTGATTTTGGCCCGTATTACCTAGACCACAGCCAGGAAACAAAAAGTAAGCCATTAATTTACTTGTACATTGCTGGGAATCCCAGCATGTGCTCCATGTGAGGGCTCAGGAATAATTGTTTCCTGAGACTGGGTTGCATTAGCCTGCAAAAGCATCTTGCCAGGAGACGTATGGCTCAGAAATGCTGACTTACTTTTTATACCTCAGCACAGCGCAGGCTGTGCAAGCCAGTGTGCTGCAAGGGAGGTTTCCTTGACTCCTCCACCCCTGTTACTCATCCTCTTCTGCCAGCAATCAGAAAGAGCCCTGGGTTTAGTGTTACTGCTTGTATCAAGAGGAGTGGGAGAGATGGAGACAGCAATCCAAGACAGGGGAGATGACACACAAACAAGTGCTCTAAAAATAGAGAAACTTGGAGCTTGTGTGTGAAGACGGATATACACTCATAATTACTAACAGTGGAATGGACCCAGCAAGAGATTTTATGCACTGAGAACATAAATATGACTAGCAACCTAATGTAGTGAAAACTTGAATGGCAACAGCATGATACATGCAAAGCTTTATGCTGGAAAAGTGGGAGGGAGCAGCAGAGGGAAATCACAAGTCACCACTGGGCACTTCCAGCTTCCACCAGCAGATGTTGGGCTTAGCAGCCAAAACAGAGGCAACTTGTTGCAAGCACCTACACACACAGCTTGCCTACCATCCTCAACGGAAGAGTGTGGTCCCCCCCTCTACAGCTACATGGACAAAGTGCACATGGGGTTGCAATTTGAAGCAATAGGTGCACCAACATCTGCTGAAGACCTGTGCAGTGCTCTCTTTTTTTCCAGGGGACTAGGTGGTATTTACACAGTAGCCTAAAGCCAGTTTCGGACATGTAGGCTGAAAATGGGAGACTTGAGTTTCATTCCCAAGTGAAGGGGGATTGAAGCATGCAGCTGATACCTATAGGGAGCAGGGCACCCCTGCCTACCAGGTGCTTCTAAAAACAAAGTGAGAAAAGCAGTGACTATCATGTCTTTTGGTAGCCTGGGTTAGGAGAACTTAACTCCTGACTCTTGCTCCAGTCTCCCAAGGGCCACATCAAACAATTCCATCTAACACAAACACTTAACTTCTCTCCAATGTGACCAGGTTTTGCACCACTTTGATTGCACCACATCATTCAAAGGATTGTACAAGGTACATGGAAGGGCACTGGTGCTGGCTGGGCACTGGTGCTGGCCAAGCACAGTACTCTAATAAGACACCAGGCTGATACATTATTCCTAAATCTAATTCCCAATCAAACTCACTGTAGTATTTTTAATCCAATTTTAAAAGCAGCTTCTTTCCTCTGTGAGCATTGGTATTGCTTTGCCAGAATAAAGCATATGCTAAACTCTTGCAAAGTGTAAACTGTTTGCTTACACCTAGCTTTAAAGACCGCAGAGGTTCCTGCAAAGGCTTCCACCTGCTTCACCAAGCCATCCATCAGGGCAAAAGTGAAAACAGGTGAAGAATTGCTGCAGCCTTCTCAAAGGATGAGCACCTAGAGGCCACTCTTGCCAGCATGCCAATAGCTACAATCTTCAAATAGCTAAAAAGGAGAGAAAAGGCAAGTTATTTGCTAGGAGCTGTCAGTCCAAATTTACTATGGAGCCTTTGGCTCTTTCAGTTTTATTTTCACTGCTGTAAGAGTGACACAGATAAAAAGTACTTGCTGTGACTGATTGTTGCAGTTAATTTCAGTAGCAGATGAGTAGGTTTAAACACCAAAATACCTTTCTTTTCCAGACAGGCAAAATCTGAAGCTTGCCACTAAATCTGGGAAAGCAAAATAGCAGTGGTTTGCTGATTCACTATTTTTCACAAATTCAATTGAAGTATTAATTCACATAAGCTTTTTCCATTATGTATATAGGCCAGTGGCAATGGAGATTACTTTTTTTACATTATTTACTTACTTTACATGAATGTTACATAGGCAGAAAATGTTGATGACTAAACATGTCAGGACAATAAATAGGATATCAAAGCTGAAGATAAAATTGAGGCTACTATACAGACAATCAACCATTACTTCTGTTTGCCATCCACTGATAGGGAAAAGAAGAGTATGAAGCCTAACATACTGCCTCTCACAAGGCCATCTGTCAAGGCATCGATGAAGCCCCATAGTTCAGCCATCGATGTTTTCAGGAAATATATGCAAAAGTATGTGTTTAGGAAGAGAAACAGCAGGTATGTGTCTTGCCACAACCCAACTTCTGATCCTTCCTCTTAAGACCTTCCTCCACATCATGCAGACCTGGAGGGCTGGAAGAGCAGAAAGAGGATGTGACTGCCCCAGCTTTCTATTTCAGATAACTCACTGCCTGGAACTAGGAGCATCTTAAACTTTAATGACATTCTATCTCTGGTTCTTTCAATCTATGGGCTCCAGTACAGTTTCCTTATGCAATTTTGCCTAAAAGGGAATAGAATTGGATTTTTTTTTATTTATTTTTTTTTTTTTTTTAAAACCGGAGCACTTTGGGGCAATTTCCGCTTAAACAAATCCACTGGAAACATGGGGTTATTCAGATACTATTACCTATGATGGAGCAGGTGCTTCTTGCTCTTGTGTGCCATCTAGGTAGATCTAGTGGCTGATATCTGAAAGCAAGCAATTATACCTGCAAAGTTATTCCAGAGTGAAAAAGTAGCTAAAAAAGGGAGAAGTACCCTATGAAACTGTGGTGGAGAGAAGGAACAAGAAGTGGAGTGTCCAGTGAGCTGTCCTGTAACAGGGATAGCTGGTACTTGCCATTTCACTGTGCTTGGGAGGCATTTCTGCTGGAAAAGCCACCACTCTGTAAAGCAGAGAAGGGTTTGTAGCTGTAGGTGTGTGATAGCCAGGCCAGTTAGGTGCCTAGAGTGAGTATTCCCTATTGTTGAGATAAAACAATAGCAGGCCAGTCCTGGGATGCAACCCTTACACTCTAGAAAAGAATAACAGCAAGCCCCTTTTTTTGCTTATGACTTTCAGAGTCAACTGTAGAGCAACAAAACTGTCCTAGGAGTGTCCTCTGTGAAAGAGGACTTCATAGCTCCGTACATCAGTTTTGTGGCAATAACAGAAACAGCCAGCAGAGCTGGCTGGAATAGCTGGCAGAGCAAGGCACAGTGTGGGACACAATTAGTTGCTGAGTTCATCTCCTCGTTAGGTTCTCATTTTTCTTCCTTTCAACAAAACATTTTAAGGCTGTGGGTGCACCATGGCACAGGAAGAAATTTACCTTATCAAATGCAAAAACGTCTTCACTTAGTTTTTTTCTCATGCCTCTGAAGGGTGCTGTAGCCAGTATTTTTGTTAGTAACCTCCTTAAATGTACCCACTGCTCCTGTTACTGCCAACCGAGTCCTTGCAGGCTTGACTAGTTATTGTAGCTGTATCAGCAAGCAAGATAGGAAATACTGCCACAAGCAAACAAAGTTAGCTAAGGCTTAATGAAGTCAAACCAGTCTGATGTGATGGAAAAGACTTGCAAGTCAAAGGTCCTGAGACCTTTTAAAGTGCCCTCTGGAAAGACAGCTCCCCTGATCACTGAAAGGGATGTAAGGCAGCATGCCTGCAAGACAGGCAGAGATGCACTGAGTCTGTCAGGTCTTTGCACAACACTGTACTTAGCTTTGCACAACTTAGCTGCCTGCTAAGCTGGACATACAGTTTGCTGTGTGTTTACAGTGCCTTTGCTCAGGATGGTGGTACTGGCCACTCTTACTGTCCCAGAGGAGATGGGACTGACCAGGGCTTTGCAGCAGTGTGTCCTCTGGAGCAGTTCCAGTGAGTGGCCACTGAAATGGGGCTCATCATGTGCATAGGTGGCAGTTGTGGAGGTGCAAAGGCAAAGGAGATCTGCAGGGGAACCAAGGCTTTACTGAGCTCAGATACTGGGACAGAGAGAGGCCAAGGTCAGCAAGGCTGTCAAGCATTAATAATATCAATGGAAATGATACATTTGTATTAATAGTAAGTTTTAAGCTTTATAAAAATAACAAAATATATTAAGCCTCAGCATTTGTCTGGTCTTGAACCCATTTTAGCAATTTTTGCAAAAAGCTTTAGTAATAGCAACTCTGTTATCCACTTTTCTTAGTATTTATGTGTCTTAGCTGAGGTTTTTATAGCCTTGGACAATTGTGTGGTGTCAGCAGTCAGCACAAGCAAAAATACTCATCCAAATACAGGAGGAATAAAGTATAACCCATTGAACAGTTGTAGATTAAGGCATAAAGAGCATGTGGTACGTGAGGAAAAGAGGACATGAGCTGCATTCAGGACCAAACTGATACATATTACCCAGCATGGATGTACCCACGAGGCAGTCAACCTGAGGGGAATTAACAGGGACTGTGTGTTAGTTAACCTGGTTAACAGCAGACATGTAAGGGAGATACTGTTTTTCCCCCACAGGAGCAACACCAGAAGAGGATGCTCCAGACAGAAGGAGCTCATCTCCAACATTTCTCAGGCCTGGCAAGCTTAGGGAAAGAAAATTAGCTTAGCTCTGAACGTGTGTCTGTTCTTCACAGGCACAAGATCTCACCAAAATTACGTCAAGAACCAGGAAGTACCGTCAGGTGGCTGTTGTGCATCACAGACAGCACCCAAGACCTGTAAAACAGCGTAGCATCTGTGCCTATTCCAGAATGAAAAGTCACCAGAAGGGGAATTGCTTCTGCTTAGTACATAAATGGCTGTGAGTAAATAGGTAAGGAGCTCAAAGATTGCTGTAATAAGATAATGCTTTAGTCAGTTCTCATCTGCCAAAATCACAGAACTGCTCAGCTTTGGGTTTGGCTTACTTTGTTGGAAATGAAAACTTCCTTGAGCACATCTGGTAGTGCAGGGACAAACATCAAGAAAACCAAAAAGCTTTCAAGAGAGGAAAATGCTACATGGCATTCCTTCATGCTGGAATAAGATGGGAAAGGGCTCAGTAGCTGGGACAGCAAAAGCCCTGTTGAAGTCTAGGTCCAGCTAAGGGGATCTCCACAAGACAATGAAAATGTACTTGGTCAGGTTAAGACTGTACTACATTCAGCCTTTCTTCTTAATCTCAGTATTCTAGAAGTAGAATGAGAGTACCCTATGCCTATGGCCTGCTGAAGCTGACTCTGATGGGGACAGCTACTTTAAAATAAAAAGAGAATTCAATGCAGATAGATGAGATCAAATACCACTTTACTTAATTGCGCTCTTTATGCTGTTGTTATTGCCCCTTGAAAGGATGATGTTATTTTTATGCGTTTGATAATTGATCTGCATTATTTACTTATTTCATAGAATAGTTAGGGTTGGAAAGGACCTTAAAATCATCTAGTTCCAACCCCCCTGCCATAAGCAGGGACACCTCACACTAAACCATGCCACCCAAGGCTTCATCCAACCTGGCCTTGAACACTGCCAGGGTTGGAGCACTCACAACTTCCTGGGCAATCCATTCCAGTGCCTCACCACCCTAACAGGAAAGAATTCCTTCCTTATATCCAATCTAAACTTCCCCTGTTTAAATTTGAACCCATTACCCCTTGTCCTGTCACTACAGTCTCTGATGAGCAGTCCCCCTGAGCATCCTTGTAGGCCCCCTTCAGATACTGGAAGGCTGCTAGGAGGTCTCCTCGCAGCCTTCTCTTCTCCAGGCTGAACAGCCTCAACTCTCTCAGCCTGTCTTCATACAGGAGATGCTCCAATCCCCTGATCATCCTTGTGGCCCTCCTCTGCACTTGTTCCACCAGCTCCATGTCCTTTTTATGTTGAGGACACCAGAACTGCACACAATACTCCAAGTGAGGTCTCCTGAGAGCAGAGTAGAGGGGCAGGATCACCTCCTTCGACCTGCTGGTCACGCTCCTTTTGATGCAGCCCAGGATATGATTGGCTTTCTGGGCTGCAAGCGCACACTGCAGTCAGCTCATGTTCATGTTCTCATCAACCACCACCCCCAAGTCTTTCTCTGCAGGGCTGCTCTGAACCTCTTCTCTGCCCAACCTGTAGCTGTGTCGGACCATCATAGCTAGACTATTTACCTCTGAAAGGAAAATATGCTTTGATTGCCATAGTAATAAATTCAATCTGATTTCCATCCCCTCTGTACTGCTTGCATATGCTGTTACTACTAGTAAAAGTTCTATTGATCTTACTCGTTTATAAAACTGTAAGCAGCCATTAACATACCCATTAAGATTTTGGCAGGCACAGAGGTGAGACTGACTGGTCTGTAATTCCCCAGGTCATCCATTTTCCCCTTCTTGAAAATAGGGGTTATATTTCCCTTTTTCCTGTCATCGGAACTTCACCTGATTGCCATGATTTTTTCAAATATGATGGACAGTGGCTTAGCAACTTCATTCGCCAGCTAATTTTTCCTTAATATTAATATAGCTAAGTAGTACAGTATGGATTATATTGATCTTTCTGGAAACAAAATATTTGCCTGCAATCTCTATTAATTCACTGAAGACATTTATGCCTTACAGTGATAATAAAATAATATGTAACTGGTTTTCTGTTGCTTTCAGGCAGCATCAAGGATAAAGCACAATCAATTCATAAAGTTCAGTAGACATTAGACTTGTTCTTTTTTTTCATGTAACTCTCTTAATTGTCTTCATAAAATTAAAAACGAGATCCCAATGCTGGTTTTACATCAGAGGACGCCTACAGATCTTCATCCTGCGTAAAGCCTGCTTCCAGAATTCACTTCTCCATCCAACTGATCAAACTTAAACATTTTGTGTTTCAGGGAGCATCTCTTGCTTTAGACTCCTCACACATGATGTAGACTGCAGGGTTACATTCCGAGTTAGGATAAACACCCATTTTAGTTGTGCTTTTTGACTACATATGTGGTTTTTTTCAAAAAGCACATGCACAGGGTCTTGTTAAAGAGAGATTTCATAAATTTCAGTGAGCCAATGTTGTTATTCAGTCCTGAAGGGAAACCACAGACATTAGAAAAATCTTCCTTGCCTGGATCTGCATTGAAGACTATGAAGAATCTGTATGGCAGTATCCCATGTCAGGCTTCAGAGCTTATGGTCAGCTATATTTATGGCAATGTAACTGAAGTCAATTGTGTTTGCTGATTCTAACACCTGTTAGAACAGAAAGACTTCTTTGGTCAAGGTATTTCCAAGGTGAATTCCTGCAATGTGTCTATGAGGACAGGTTGGTTTATCACATTGACTAGGATGTCAATGTGTATTTTTTGCCCAACAAAATAAGAAATATAAGGCTGCAGCATTTGTCAAAATTGCAGTTCAGTTTCTGCATATCATCCCTCCCCCTAATTTAGCTCTCATTTTTTTGTTAATTCTTGTTACACAAAAATCCTTTCTTTTTCATGAGGAAACAATCTACCTCCTTATCTGTTCTAAAGGGTTAAGTAGCTTTTTCATCATGCTTAGGAGCATAACTGTAACCTTGAGTTTTTCATAAAAGCTTTTCTTTCCTTCAAGGGCATACTGACTAAATCCATCCAACTTTGCCACCCTGATTTGCATATTAAAGAATATAGTTTCTTCTTGCAGAAAAACAGTGTGAGTTAAATCCATGGCTTTTGATGCCAACAGTAAGTTAGATTAATGTTGAAGAAAATAATTACAGAAACCAGAATGATATACAACTTACTAGAGAACTAACAAGGCAGCAGCTAGTCATGGGGTTAACGGCTTGAAGAGAGAGCTCTGTTTCAATGGCTTTTATCTTCCAACAGATGTCTGTAAAAGCAGATCGTCATGAGAATACCTAATACTTAAATACCATGCTGTATCTGTAGAGCTGACCTGGGAGAGCATAGATTACCCACATACAAAACCATATTACATAAAGCAAGCACTCCAAAGCCAACCTTTGGTGCAGTAGGAAGAACAAGTCAAGGATTCAGTAGATGCTGCGAATTCTTCATTTGAACAGTCCAGCTTTTACACCCACCTTTTAGCCCTTTTCTCAAAGCACTGAAAGTTTTAAAGTGAACTATGACATCCATCTTATGAAGGATTTAACATGGAGACTGATGGTCATAATCAGAATGCTATGGCTATAAACTTGAGTATTGAAGGTGTTAGAACAAAGCTCTTTGACTGTTTCAGAAGGTGGGTGGGAAACCAAAGAGGCACTCTACAGTCTGTCTATAACAAGTATTAGAACTGCTTCCTCTACAGAAGCTCTTGTTTGTCGAGGATGCTTTTCACCAAGGAGGATGCCTTTCCTCAAGGCTTCAGTATAATCAACAACCACTTTAATTCAGGCCTATGTAAGAAAGTTTTGCCATCATTAACGTTTAACAATTGATGTCATCACAAGCTTTTGCATCTCATTAAATAGTAGCAAGTTCTGCAGTAGTTCTTTTCATATTTTCTCACTTACAAGCATGTTTTTTGACAGAGGTTGCACATACAAAGTTCTCCAAAGCAACTTGCTTGTTCTCATTCTATGAGTGCATGCCTTCTCCATTTCTACAAAGAAAGACCATTCCAGTAGCTGTCTTTTTTCTTTAAATTTCCAAGAAAACACATACAGCAAGCTTTCCACTCCTTCTTACCATGAAACTAGATATCCAACACACCTAAATTTCAGTCTCTCTACAGATGCTTCCAGTAATCTATGCCAAGGCTTTATATTCTGCTGCACCATTTCACTTGGATAATTTGTGCTGAGCCTCATACTTCTCTGCATTTAAATATATACTCTGCAAAGCTTTTACAGCACTGGTTTAGTACTTTCTCAGACTTAGGAAAGCAATCAAACATGCCTACCATAACAAGTCACTTCAACAAATGTATTGGCACTTCATCAAGAGACTTTTCTCACTTTCATATTCCTACCTGGTTTTATGACTTGCTCCTTCTAAATACAACCAAGCTCATTCTAGTTAGATTTACATGATTTAATTCCTCTCTTGCTTTCTCTTCATATGGTACTCTTGCAAAATAATCACTCCAAGCATTGCTAATTAATTCAGCATTCGTTTCCAATATACCTTATTTACCTCTAACATAAGCTAGTGTGCTCATAACCCTTATCATTTGTTCTCTTGTGCGGATGAGCTTGCAAATTATTTTTTTCCCATGTCTTTAGCCTTCCCCTCCCTGGAGAGCTATAAAATCCTCTGCTAACTCCACTTTCAGCTGACACTGCTTCTCTGGCTTCCTTTTTCGCTTGTCATTTTCACTGTTCAAGTGATTGTCCTCTCTTTTCAACTTAGCAGACTCTTTTACTTCACTTTTTCATAAACAAGTCTACTTTATTATCCGGCTCAGCTCTGATATTAGTACTGGGGTAAGTTTTGCTGAAAACTTAGTATAGTTCCTAGCCTGGCTGATTTACCTTTAGTTGTATTTACCAGATCACAGATCTCAGAGGTGTTGCTAATGTCACCTGGAAAATGGGAGTTGCAAGAACACGACAAGATATATTCTTTCCCACCCAATGGGTTTGTCTCTATGGCTTTTCTGCAGTTGCAATGGTGTCCTAGGCAGCAATGAATTCCTTTGCCCCAGTGTCTGTAAGTGGCAAATTTACACCAATGAGGAATCAAGGAATGCAGAGCACATAGGTAAATACAACAAGCATTTAAGAAGTTTTACAAAATGCTCAGCACCTTAAAGCATCAAATGTAATTTTCATGGACAGATTTTTTTTTCAGAAGATCTCATTAGTAAACACGAGTTCCTTCTGAAAAACTGATGCTGGTCTTTTTCCCTTGAAGTACATCTTCTACTAAGCAGCTGATGGCTGCACAGTGTGTTTGTAGCAAATCAGAGAAACTGGCCTCCATATCCTGACTCACTATGTTGTGCTTTTACTATCCAAAATCCTTCCACTGTGCAACCCTTGTTTTGTCTGCCTACTGTTCATAAAATTCAACTAGAAAACAGAGAAAAAAATTGGCTTTCTGGAGAAGAGGAAAGATTAATCATCTTTGCAATGTCTCAGTGTTGCAATGGAAAATTATTTCAGTGGGGCAGCAGAAGCATTTGTGCAAAAGCCACCTGCAGCCAAGAAGAGAGAAATGCGATAACCTCTAACCAGAACATCTAAAGCTCTGCCATTTCACTCAAGTGTTAATTTAATACTTTGACAAGGTTACCTTAATTAGTTGGCAGCTGATAGAAAGAAACCTGACAGGTAAGCATAACCTGATGGGTCTTGAATCACTGCAGTTCCCTCTGCCTTTTCATTTTGAGGTGAAATTCAGGCTAAAATATGCATTGCCATGAAGCTAAATGTTGGCATGGAAGTTCCTGCACCAGATGTTAGTTTCACTTTTAGGAGGTGTGAGAGGCATACTTAGAATATTTAACAACAACCAGCAACAATAAAGGACCAAAGTCAAGGCTGACCTTTTCCAGCTTTAGTCAGCAAATAGGAACTACTCAAGCCTTCCCAATTTGAGAACACTTATTTCATTCCAAATGGGAAGGGGAAGGCTGGCAAAATATGAAAATGAAACAGCTTTCACGGTCAAGTGAAGAAAAAAATAAATAAGGCACATTTCAGGGGAAAAATAAAAGTGTAAATCTGTTTCTATTTTTATTATGATTTAAACAATTTTACAGTGATTAAGAGCACAATTCACTGTATAACTAGGACAGCAGGCTTGCTCATTTTCAGCCTGCCTTCTGGTGGTTACTATTAGACCTGAGAAATGGGAATTATGGATACCATGTCTGGGACTGCTACTGATACTTTGGCCTTGATCCTGTAAATATTTCTGCATGCCAGAACCATTGCCTACATGAAGGCACTTCCACCTCAGCAGGGCCATTCATAGGTATTATGCTGCACAGAGCTATATACTTTTTCTACGATCATGGTCCTAACTTCTGGCTTGATTTTTGAGGTGCAAAATGTGCTTCTGATTTCTGAAGGTGATCACAGCCCACATTTTCCTTTCCTCCATCACTTTCAGGTAAATCAGTGGAATTTCTGATGAAAACTAGTTTTTTTTTCCTTAAATGGATCTGGTTGTGTTGATCCCCTGGAGCACAAATGCCACACGTGGTACACAAATCCTCAAAAACTTCTAGATGACATTCCTGTTTTGTAATGCTGTTCTGACTTGTAGGGAGCATGAGTGAGAGATGAGCCAACAATGTTGAGAGATTCAGGGCATTTCAGCTCAGCTGCATGCGTATCGATTTGATGGGGTTTTTCTGTATTGCTTTTCTGTTACCTCAGTTGTAATATTAGACACTGCTCAGTAAAGCAGCTTGTAATTTCTCCATTGAGATTTTCACAGCTTTCAGACTCACCAAGTAGTCCTTTCTATGACATCTGATGTATTTTATACTGACAGCAGGTAACATCCTCTTGGCAGAAATACTTCTTGTCTGAAATTTTGAACTTCTCACATACTTGAACATAGGGTGACCTTTTTTTATATCGAGCTTAAGAAAATGCTCAGCTTCATATTAGTCACTATTTAGAATCTCATCCAGTTTGGGCCAAGAGATATTCCCATTTTCTACATATTATAGAAATTACCTTGACCAACTGTAGGTAAGGGTCTGCTGACTTTTCAAACAGAACCCTGCAGTCAGAGGTTAGCACATCAGTAATAAGACATCTGGTATGGCAAGCTATTTCCCTTCTCATGGAGGATAATACTTCAGAATGGAAACACTACATTGTAGGTTGGTCTCTGTTTCCAACTTCTCTTTTTCTGATAATCAAATGGTGTCTCTCTTTGAAGAAAGTGTGTAGGGCATGCTGCTAAGACCCACATTTCCAGGGACATGGCCCTTCCTGGGTCTAGCAACTGTCACTCCTTTTAGGCTGCCAGGAAATGTCCATGTGACTGAGCCTTCACTTCTTGTTTTGTCACCAAGGAGAGCTGTTGTACCTACATGCTGCCAGCCCACGGCTCCTACAAGTGATAGGTCTGATCCTTGGTCCAACTGTTACGGGTGACAGCCAAATTCAGAGTACCTTCAATGCTGAAACAACTTCCAGAGAAGTTGCAGATCCATAAACCAGGAACATGACCTGAGTTTTACTTTTGCTGGCTAGGATGGGAAACAATTTCTTTCCCAAATGGAAACAGAAAATCCTGGCAACCACCTGAATCAAAGCCATAAGTAACATGCAGGAAAGGAAGCTGATTCTCCCAAGCCACCCAAATGATGATTGATTCCTGGTAAGATTTGGGTCAGAGTTGTATAATTAGCACCACTCAACATGTTCCATTAGAGGAACCTCTGCCTGAGCAGAGTCTGTTTTCTGTTTTCTCCTCTAGCTGGAGCACTCATTGCACCTTGACTTCTGACTGGGTGGCAATCATTTTAGAGTTTAATAAGGAATAAATGGTGACTTAAACCTAATGCTTTTTTGTCATAGTATGAACATATACATCAGAAATGCTGATTTTGAATTGTTAGGCTTTTACATTTCAAACGAATAGGCAGGTTTCTTGCAAGTCCTAAACTTGACTATATGACCAGCATACAAGCATATAATTTTTTTTCTGCTACTCACAAAAACCAAACTTTGAAATATTTAACAGATTTACTTTCTAGTTCTCTGAGCACAGTTTCAAATTTTATTTCCATTTTACATCTTATACTCTTGCTGTCCACTTACAGCACCTGGCTTGGAATCTATAAATAATAACCTGACTTTCAAGGGAAAATTTCCTTTTTAATGGAGAAAAGAAAAAAAACCTCAAAACAAACCACAAATCCAATACCCCAACACTGTTAACATTACAACAAAGTTGTAGAGTTTTTGAAATAAGAAAAGCCAAAACATTGAAAGCCAAGGTTAAAGCTGACTTTCAGAGATAAAGTGAAATTTTAATTAAGTACAGAACTTTCAGACAGTCCTATTAAAGAATTCTGCATTCTCATTCATATATATACTATATATATTCATAGCTTGTGAATGTGCACGCATATTTGGTACATTAGTATTTTTTTCAGCAGCTGGCTTAGCACAATTCTCAATCTAATCCAACCCGATTAGATCTACAGATTGTTAATAACATCACAGGCAGGAATTTGGACAACCAATATTGCAAAGATCAATGAGAATGAGAAAACAATGGTCACAGGGTCATACTAAGGGTTACAGCCCTTAGTCTAATCTGCCAAGACTATAGTATGCCCCAGTCCTGCTCCCCAGGGTCACATCTCTGTTACATAGCAGGAAGATGCTTCAACATCCTGGTGTCCTTCCCAAGCAAGAACCATACACAAAGAAATCCACAGTGAGTTTTTGAACAACCCCTATTGGAAGCAATAAGAGTTGGGAAGTAGCATATGCCAGGAAACGCCTGTACTTGATAAGATAAACAGCTTCAATTTCTCTTGCTCACTTATATTCCATGATTTAAAAATCCTGATTATGTCAAGGCATCACACTCAACCCAGAGCAATTATGATCTGCAGTTTTGACCCTACAATCAAAACTGTTCAAAAAGTTCTTGACAGTAATTAAGTCAATGAAGTTCTGGAGACTCTTGTATAATTGTAAGAAGCCAGAGTTTTCAGCCTTCTTTTGTAGTTAAATAATTTTTCAGCACATCATTTGCACAGAAATAATTTTACTAACCTCTCTGAACACATGCTTTAAAAAATTAACTACTGCTTAAAAGAGAGCAATTTCCATTTCCAGAACCTCCCCCAATCATGGTTTTTAATTGAAAGATCCATCTGAGCTGGCTGTCAGCTTGCTGCCTCTTTTGGTAACAATCATGTGGGAGAACTAGAAGTCTCTCATTGACTACCCTTAGTGAGTTGCCCCAGACCACTTCAGACAGATGGAGTTTTTCCTTTTCTCTTTGGAGAAGGGGAGAGTTTGAGCATTGGTATTCCTCCATGCACAAGCCCAAATATTATTGGCTAAATTAAGTTCAGAAGTGCAGTTGTGCTTTTGCTTATTGAGCTTGTATCTCTCAGTAAAGAAGCAGTCACAGGTTCAGGCAGGCTTTATGCAGATTTTGCAATCAATTTCTCCAAGGCACATTTCCTTCACATATAACAGTACATAAAATATTGCCCAAATGTTCACTAATTCCTTTGGAAAGCAGATGAAAGACTTCCCCCCAAGACATTTTACTTTATTGGAAGGAGGAGCATCGATGGGATTTCTAGAAAAACTAATTAACTAGAAGATTATATTGCAAACACCATGCTAATTGCACAGGTCAATATAATGCTTCTGAGATGCTGTCGTAGAGCCAATTGCCCTACTGCAAAATATTAAATGTGTAATCCTCATTATGCTATATTAACTTGAAATCCCCTTGCTAACCTTGCCTTTAAGAGCTTTGAAACCTTGCATCTTGCATAAGTGTGTAATGCTTAACACAGCCACGCCTATAGCCAACATAAGATGGTTTACCACATCTTAAATTATTATATGTTGTAGGTTATTCAGTCCATGAATAAACTATTAAATCATCATTTCAGACTTCAGCAGCTATGCAAAACTGTAGCTGGAGTCTGTACTGTAGCACTGAGGTGGCAACTTGAGGATAATGGTTTCATGAAGTTTTATCAGAAGCAAACATCAAATGCACTTTTGAGAGTGTTTGGACAAAAATCTTTCTCAGTGCTGCAATGCTTTTGGTAGACTTCAGACCAAAGATGTATTTAAAAATGACACGTATTCAATGAATTATTTGCTTATACAATTGTTGCCAAATCAGTAGAGAGAAACATCATTGCAAATTTGAATGAATATTCATGTGGCACAAATAAATAATGAATACTCATCATGGCAAGCTGACAAAAATTATGCTAAAATTATGTTGAAATTGGTCTTGGAACAGATTCAGAATTCATAGCCTGTTGGCAAATAATTTGCTGAAAGAAAAGGAGCTCCAATTGTCATAAAATCATTTGCATACTTCACTTGTTACACTGAATTATTTTATTTAAACATAAGGACTCTAAAACTTTCAAGACTGAAATTAATTCCTATGTGAAATAAACAGGTTTTAGAAGATATGCTGATAAATGGTCTTTGGTTCCCACCATTAACCCTCTTATCAAGACAGATGAACAAGTCTGGTCTACAGACTCTCTTATTTAAACCACTATTACCTACCCTTGGATACCATTACTAGAAATCAAAACACATTAATTTTGAATTCCTGCTCAATACTGAACCCAAGCTGATCTTTCACCATCTTTCTTCCATGTCAGCTGATATTGAAGTGGAAGTTAAGCAGGCAGACACCTTTATCATGGCCTGACTTTTTCATACTTTTTAGTTCAAAAGTCACTTCAGCCACTGAAGCCCATTAACACCTCTCAGGAGGCTCTAGATCATTCAACACTTGTTTAGCTTCTCCATCAGCTGGCTTTTATTGCAAACATCTCCGCCTCCTGTTTTGTTCTCATTATGTCCCTTCCAGCACCAGTTTATTATGTACTCTATCAAAACATTTTACTTTAAATAATCTACACAGACAGTTGCATTTGCAGATGCCCAGTTTGCCTGGGAGAGATTTCTGAGATTGCACTTTTCATAGGAGAAAGCTGAAGACATGGTTTCTAAAGACATTTAAGTTTGTGCTTTTATTAAGAACATTGAATTTCATTAGTTTTGAAATTCAAATTTCACTTTTTCTTGTCTGAATCACTAGTAGAGAGAATAAAAAAGGCAGATGCTTTTTTTTAAACAAAAAGGCAAATCTGAACCCACAAAAAGTGGTAACAAGATGTAAAAATACGAGTTTAGCCACAGCTGGGGCTTGGTATCTCAACTGGTGACTGAGCTTTAACACGTAAGCTGAATGATACCTACTTGTCACCATATCCATGGACTTCCTACCCACAGTGTCACTGTGCTGCTTATACAAGGGGCTGTACTGTACACTTAACTAAGAAAACTGCTTGGAGATAATTTTTCAAGTATCTACAGTCATCACATAATCAAAAATCTGTTTCTTTTAGCAAGCCAATAATCTTGCAAACAAAAGCGAGGGGCTGAAACACTGAACTCTATTATAATGACTTCACTCACAAGATTTCCACAAACTCAGCAAAGCTGCAGCTAATTACCACAGTATTACAATGTGGAGACGAAGGCTGCTTAGAAGAAGATCTCTTTAGAAAGGCAGTATGGAAGGAAGGCAGGAGTTGAAAACCAGCCATGAAGCTGACATTCTGAGCTTAATTAAAACAAGAAACTTTCCTCCAAAAAGAAAACTCTGCTGTTGAGACATTGAGAAGTGGCTTGAGGAATATTTCAATTCCAACCCAATTTAATGACAGTTCAAATCTTACAGGTACTTGAAAAAACAGCACGAATTTGATTGAATATTCATTGTTCCTGACAAATCTTTACCTTTCTCTGTATCTCCTCAGCTCATCCCTTTCTGGTGTAGCAACCCTGACAGAAACTTTAAGCTGTCTCCATTCACAAATGTAAGCAGTAGAGTTTTCTATTGTAATGAACCTGGGCTTTTCTGAGTTAAAAGCTGCCTGGGGAATTTACTGTAGGAAAAGGTCCAGGCAAATCCTTTTCATATTTGTACACCATCTGGAGTCCTGTCACATGCAATTTTGAGCATAACATGGTAAATGCTGAAGGGTCTTTGTCCCATTAGGCTTCAATTTACATGTCCTTGCTCTGTAAGTGTCTTTGGCCAGCACTGCTTCCAAGAAACATATCTGGGGGTCTCCAGCCTCTCTTTTGGGCACATTCAGCCCATCCTCTGCCCCCAACCTGTGCTCTTGTTGAAGGGTAACTAAAGAGTGCACTAGCTCTCTTTCACAATATTGCACCTAGACCACGAGCAACCCCAAAACTCAGTGACCTATTCCAACTGGTTCATGACAAAACCTCCTCCTTTTCTCTCAGAAACAAAACCAACAGTGGCAGCTAGGAATAAAGAACGGTAAAACTGAAGAAGCCCTGACAGAGTTTTCGTTATCTGGAGCCTGATGGCTAATCTGTGCAGTAGCCTCTTTGGAACTCTATGGTCTCTGTGCTTGGACCTTAGTGAGTCCTGGACTTAGATTTTCAAAACTACATCTGTTGCTAAGATCCTGGAAGTAGAACCAGCCACCTTTGCTCCCCCTTTTCTGGAATTTGGAGGTGACATTGCTTGTGGCTTTGCAGAATGGAGCTCTCTGATATGACACATCTGCATATGGGCTGAACCCCTACAATGCTTGTGCTAACCTGTATACTCTCCTGCTTTTCTTGGATGATAACAGTTAACTAGGATGCCAAGAGAAACTTTTTTTTGCTGTTTGGTGTTATTGCCACACTGCAGAATATGTTCCTTAGCAGCAAGTCAGTCTCAAAGTATTTTGTTTCTCCTTCTTTTGTACTCTCTGTAAACACAGACAATATCATTCACGTCTGTAAAACACATCTGCAGTTGACCAAAGACTTGTTAAAAAATCAGAAATCACAAACTGAAGGCCCCCTCTGTGCCATTCATGTTAGTAGCTGCTGTTTGCAGATCCAGAGCAAGGGGCTGCTTTCAGTCTCCCAGAGTCCACCAGACTTTTGGAGAGATTCAGCTTTCTTAGAGATTCTAAGTGCTTCTTCATGTTTCCCAGGCTGTTTCTATAGGTGGTTTTTTTTGTTGGTGTGTCCCCCACCCCAGATGCAAACCAAGGTCAATGATCACTGGAGAGATTTGCAGAGAGAAGCTGCCTGAAGTGTTTCAGTTGTACCTGAGCACTGTAAGAGGAGTGACCCACCACTACCAGGGCCAGACGCATTTGGCACTTGCTCCTCTGCTGCTGGGGCCACTGTTACCACTGATCGATGGTATTTTTTGCTGTTGCAAATACACAAAAGGACTGCAGGAGAACGTTCTGTCTCTTTACTTTAAAAGCATGCTTCTTTTCTTTTTCTTTTAATTTTTGTCCTTTCTTTTTCCCCAGCATGACAAGCTTTTGCACTGTATTACAGATAAAATTGCTGCTCCTCTTCCAGAGAAACCCTGTTTATTTCCATTTAAAGAAGGTGCTCCCTCTGCTTTTCTTTCCATTTGAAGCTACATCTCCTTTTCTTGTCAAAGCAGATGGCTTCTGTAGTACCACAAGAGCTTGAAGTGGCTGATGCCTGAAAAAGTTGAGCAGCCTCTCCTCTTGATACCTGATGGAGAGAAGAGTTTACACAACCAGATACATGGAGCATCTCTTATTTTAATGTATCTGTTGGGATATTTTGCCTGTTGTTCCCTTATGCTATCCCAGTTTTTAAGGCAGTTAATTTATTGTTCACAAATTAGGAAGATTAGGTCATTGAGGAACTGCTGGCTTCATTTAATTACCCCCAGTTTCTGGATAGGAATGTGCACCAGTCTCTTCAGTGACTTCTGAAATTTGAACTGGGCCCTTACTGCTCTCAGTCAGGTCTTGGTACAAGGGTTATACATAGGTACCACAAAACAAGAATGTTGCAGATGCAGTATATCCTGTAATCCAAGGCATCTGCATTTACAAAGAGTCACAAGGATGTGTCTTGTTGCATTATGTAGGTAGGAGCTGACACAAAAGCATGTCAGATTACCCAGCAATTTTGAGTGCTGACTAGGGTAGGCTTATAACATAAAATTCTAGCAAAACATTTCTTACAGTTCTGACTACACATATAAGTAATAGGGTAGGTGAGTTTTCAGTCATTCCCTTTTAACTTAGCGATTCAGCACTAACAGCTCTTGGCAAAATTACTGTGCAGTAACATCTAAAGTCCCACATCAGGAGTTTCTCGTACTACAACATCCAAGTTTAATAAGAGGGTTACAGAGAGAAGGAAAACCAGAAAAGCAAAACATGCCTAAATCTTCAAGGCTTTATTAGACTAGAAACTCAAAGTTTAAGAAAGGTCTCGTGTAGTGGCTAGAAATGCCACCTTAGAACTTACTTTATCTTGTTAGATACAGGAGTAGATGCATTCTAGAATCAGGGAGAAAATAGCAATAACCCTCTTTGACTTCTATTAATTTGGCTGGGTAAAAAGTTGTAAAAATCAGTGTACATTGTCACAACCTGGGGTTTCATTCCTGTTCTGCAATTATAAAATGATTTCCAACCATTAGATGGAGGACTTCACTTGTGCTACTGGAGATTTACTAGTTATGGTTCATTGTGTCTCAGTAGCACAGACCTCAGCTCTGGCAGTACAGGTTCTCAAGCTGCTCTAATATAGAAGCAAAAGAAAAATTACTCCATCAAGCAGCATCAGACAATAATAAGGAAGAGTAAAAGTTGACAGATGTGACCACTGGAGAGACACAGACTCAAGAAAATGTTTACATGAAGGAAGCTTACAAATATACCTGCTTAATGAAGTCCATCAGCTTGCTTTTGTGAGCCAAAATCTGTGCACTGAAGGAGCTTAACACAGCAAACTTTCCTGAATTTGTAATTTCCACAGTTAAGGAAGCAGAAGGAAATGCATTTGCATTTATGGAAGTTACCTTCCACTGCCTGCCTTTTAAAGTCTTTGCCCTTGTAGAAAGTGACAACAATGCACTGTGAATTAATTCTTTTCTTCCACATGTGCAAGAGAATAACTCCACCAGAAAACAAACAAACCAACCCAAGTCATACTGTGATTAACAAATTATACACAGAAAGGATCTCTTCCTGTCTTCAGGGATTCGCTGACAAACATTCCTCTTGATGTAAACCTAATCTGTGGATAAACTCATGTCTGGGCTGGATGATTGACTTAACTCCATGTCTTTCACAATGATTTCCATGAATTTGGAATATGCAGAACATTTTTTATCTTGTGTTTGCCTTTTGCTGATTATGGACTAAATGAAGTGTCCACTAGCCTACATTTTATAGACTGGTGGTAATGAGATCTCCCAGTTACCCTTTACTAGATTTGTATTAATAATGGATGAAATGCAGGCAACAGCTTCAGCTCTCTGATCTCTTGTTGCCTTCCCAAGCCAACTACATCTATCAATCATCTCACTTACGTTCCTTTTGAAACAAAGTAATAAAGTCTGATTGGGCTGCCCAAGGCAAGGCGAGCAAAACATGAAATTTCTGAAATACTTCTAACATTTCACTCTGGATTTTCTTCTTCTAGTCTAACTTCCCAAACAAAAATTGTATTCGATATAGAAACTATGTGTTGTTTGATATACAAAATGTGCCTTAAGTAGATTTTTCATTTTATAATTCAAAATCATTCCCAGTTTTTGAAGACATTTCAGCATATCCAGAAACAATGTTGTATAGTATTCTTTGGGTGTTACCAAGTGTTAAATTGTTTTTAGAGTCTGGAGTTCTTGAGAAGCATTTCTAAAATATGGGACAACATAATGTGCTCTCTTATTCATTCCCATTCCTCTTGCAAACCGTTCAAGACCTCAACCAGGTCTATCAGGACCAGCTGCATAGACATCCACCTATTTCTACAATGTTATTTATCTGTCAGAGTGGTTTTGTACATGCTAGGGTTTCTTGTGAACACTGTAACACCATAGCTATCCTTTCAAATACTTAGTTGCTGGAACAAGTGCATGAAGGCTATGAGGAGGTTTCAATAAATATTGCCCCAAAGAAGCTACTGCAGGCCACAGCTACACAGTGTATATGAAGATAGATTAGGAATATACACAAGTGATTAAAAAAATTAATTAAAAGTGTGCCTAAAAGTAATTCTTTTATCTAAATTATTAAGAAACATTTTAAAGGGATAGGGAGCCACAGCCATTTTTTGGAAGATGAAAGTAAAGAGGGTTACAAAAGCACACAGACTATTGCCACGAGAAAGAGAATTCTTTTGAGTCTTAGAAATCATGATCTGCAGTGAACTTTAATTATTGTTTTCCAGGGAAGGTTGAAAGCAATAAAAGCACTGATAAAGGTAACCTGAAAAGCAGATCAAAGATGCCTGTGTTTTCTCAGCATTTTTTTGTTCTTCTGTAAAGCTTTGTAGTTTCTTATCATATCTATAGTATAACACATATTTGTGTATTATATATTGTATATTATATATTTACATAAACATGACTAAGCATAACATTTATTTTCTAATTATATGTTCATAATATACATTTCATAAAATATTTAAAAGTATACACAAAGTTTTCCTTCAGATCACATTCTTGCAAGAGATGCTAAGCAAGAAAGATATTATATCTGCTTCAGAGAAGAAGTTATGAAGAGTGCAGTTCAACCAAGTAAACAGATGAAGAGACCAAAAGCCATTTTAGTCAAGAGATCTTTTGATCCAGGTCTGCTCTTTGACTAGTAGTTGTCCTTCCTTTCCCAGCTTGCCTCTAGCACCTTTAAACATCTGTTTCATTAAAGGGGTCATATCATGGAGTATACTGGGGATTAGCCTTAAGCCTCACCATTTCTTAAAGAAGAAAGATTGCGTGCCCTACTACAGGAAAAAGAAAGGTGTTTTCCTTGATATTTTGGATGGTTTTAGGAAGCTTTTTTTTAATTTGTTTTTTGTTTTATTTGTTTTCTTGGGCAGAAGTAAAGCATGATCTGTTTTTTTATTTAAGCATAGGCTTCTTGGATGAAGCCTTGGGTGACATGGTTTAGTGTGAGGTGTCCCTGCCTGTGGCAGGGTGGTTGGAACTAGATGATCTTAAGGTCCTTTCCAACCCTGCCTATTCTATGATTCTATGATTCTTAGCCATAGACCTAACAGATGCACAAATCCATGCTCATGCCACCTATGTGAACATGCGTAACCACATCTCCTACTCACTTCTGAGGAAGTTGTTCTTCTAGACTTTCATTCAGTGCTGTGAAAAAGCAAGGCAAATGCCACTGCTGTGTCTCAGTGTTCTTCTAAATATTTATCATGTCTTTATTCTTAGAAAATAAACCAAGGCATTGCACATGATGTTTGTTGACAATGCAGCAGCTCCTGTACTATTACATGCTTTCTAATAGCTTGTCTGGGTTAGCTACTGAGCTGTGTGCCTTCCATCATCTGTCTGGCAACTGACTAGCTTCCAGAGAAGGCTTGTAATTTGTAAGAAAGACCTCAGACTACCACTCCATGTTTTCCTGTTAACTGCTGCATAACTCTGGCAGGCAGGCTCATTTGGATGCCACCTATGTGGAACACAGTTGCAGGCACTGGTGCAAGTATTTCAGGAGGCTGATCACAGCCCCAGCTGTGATGGATGCCTCAGAGCCCAAAATCTGTTGCTGTCTCTTGAGACACTTCTCTGCTTTAGATTTAGACATATGGAGCAACAGATTGGTGGACAGGGAAACTTGTTAAGTTAGTCTGTAGGTACACCAACATTAAGTCTAATCCGTCCTCCTGAATGATGATTGACATATTTGCAGTTGAAAGGGTACAGTTTCAGGTCCACTTTCAAGTCAAGTGTCATTGTTTTGTGATCTTTGGACAGACTGATACATGGGAACATTTTTTCAGGCTGCTAGTAACCTGACATTGCGTAATGGCTGGGTGATGTTTAGCATATTTTCTCTTTAAAGTAAGCGCTCTGTGGTCATAAGCCTACTTCTCAAAAAAGATGTCACTTTTCTGTGCTCCTGAGGAAAACAAATAAATTAAAGACAAAAAATATCTGTCAGCAGTGCAAATAATATTTAACCTCATAATGCTTTGAAGGAGATCAAAGCCAGTAACAGGATTTGGCAATGTAGATTCCAGGACACTGAGAGGTGACTAACAAGGCTCTCAAGTGTGTCGCCTTTCACTCGTTAATGTTTGAATTATGTTTGTACTGTTCTTTGCAATAGATTTTTAGGACCATGTATCAAGCAGTAAACATCCAGCTGTTGATAGTGTCAAACATACAGCTAAATAAGTATCAACAAACTCTTTCTAAAATGCCATTTCGCTAGGAAATACCTATTTTTGCCACTAATGCAAAGTAAAAATGAACAGAGGCAATCATTAACAAAAAAAGCCCAACTAGTCCCACCTCCCAGGATTCGTATCTGCTTGTAGCATGATCATCTTGTTTGGAAATTCAAATTCAAAGCTAGAATCATATACTATTCTGTAGCTACAGTGACCAAGCAAATAACCTGGCTAGTGAGGAAGGGAAATTAGGCATGATCTAAAAAGTGCTGTATTTGAATTGTCTCATGTGCATATGCATCTGTGCCATGGAGCCACAATAAGTAAGTTTTGTACTGCTGTGAATCTACAAGTTACTCTTTTTTGTGGCCATGTGGCCGAGTCCTCCATTTTCAAAAGAGGACTATCTCTGTCTCCCAGTGCTGCATGAACTGGCTGTTATATGGAGCAGCAGCAGGCATGAAGCTGCAAGTATTTATACATTTGCAACTCTTAATATCATTCTGGGCTGGTGAACACCAAATGATGTTTGAACCTTTTCTGATTAGGGTGATTTACTAGGAGCTGTGTACAAACAGTACACGCACAGTGTAGATTGAAAGGAATGAGGGAAAAATTGAAGAAATATTTTTATGTATTTATGTATTTGCATACTTATGTAATTTGGTACACGTTTGCTGTCATGCAAAAGGAACAAAGATATACTGAGAACATGTACTGTAGTAAACAGAACACAAATGGCCTAATAGGTTTATAAAGCTAACCTATAATAATGATCTTTTTTTTCATCACTTATCATGTCCAGAATCTTTAAAGATCAAGGATCTGGGCTCTCACTGAAAAATTATGAACTATCATTCAATAGTACATTAGAAACAAACAGCAGTGTAGGGTCACAATTTTTTCCCAACAGGACTGGATATTTGAAGTTGGCATGAAATGTATTTGCAGATGCAGAAGAGCATAACTGCAGCATGTTCGCAAACAATCTAAGTCTTCAAAATAACGATTAAAGGAATTAAATAAAAAAAAATACCTGAAGAGCCTCTAGAGATACAGGAACCCTTGTTATCTGTCTGATTCCTTTTATACATATGATTCCACTTATACTTATCAGGTCCTGGATGGTTCCCCTCAGAGGTGGTAAGCAGTGCGACTTCCCTCTGAACACACATCAGCTTAAACATCTGAAGATTTGATTCTCTGAATACAGCCTACAAGCAGCTAACAGAGATCTGTTTAAACTGTATGGAACAGGGAAGAAGTACCTGGAGTCAGGAATTCTTCATTGATCCACAAAGCAGAGAGAACATGGAAGGCATAATATCAAGCAGCAACTAGAATATCTATCTTCTTAATGATGAGAAACTACCTATATATGCTGCTATTGGAATAATGTGTTTCAAATTTGAAACTGCCTGATAAGGTTATGAATAGGCCCCCTGTGGCATGCCATTTGGTTATCTTTATATATGCTTTTTAAAAATGAAGGAGTCAGGCTTGGAAAGATTAAGCTGCACTTTGAGCAGTTCACTTTCAGCAAATATTACAGAAAATAATTTGCAGAGTCCACAGAGACTGCATATTACATAGTGCGTAAGACAAAGAAATGGATACCATTTAAAACAACAAAGGGAAATGTAGAGAGCCGATCTGAAAATAACAGCAACTTGTTTTGCTTTTACACTGCCTAATCCAAATTGTAGAACAGGGGAGAAGCAAAGTAAAAATTTTGAGGGATCAAGTAACTGAGGGGTGTGTGACATGGGAAAGACTAAATGCACCTTGAAAACTGAAATCTCAACATTGTTATAAGCATCTGTTATGCTAACCTGTATATTTGTGTGAGGAGTAAAGAAGAGAGGAGTTTATTACTTTGCAGGAATACTAGAGGCGTGGAAGGAAAACATATTTTGGTGGTATTACCAAGACTGATTTTAAGAGACAGGAGACACCAGATGATGAACCAGATGCCTCTCCTCTGAGGGGAGACCACGTGGTGCATGTTCTGGCTGGAGGGAGCCTGTGTGGGGTTGTCCTTTCAGATACCCTGACATCAGAGCTGTAGGACACAGCAGTAAGACCATGTTGGGCTTTCACAGCAAGTATGGTTTTCAGATGCCCTCTCTGGAGTATTTGAGAGGATTCAGATTCACATGCTTAAGAGCCAGATGGGAAGCGTATTGAGAGTTTCTTCCTTTCTTGTTGAACATTAGGACCTTCTGCTGAATATTCTGGAGAAAGAAAAACAAATGACTAAGTACAGCCTCTTTCTTAGGTTGTCATTTGCTGCCAGAAGTGACTGCTCTCCTCAGCAGTGTATGAGCCAGCCATTTAAAACAGACAGTTGAATTCAGGGAACAAACCATGCTTTTTTGTGTCTTGCTCTTTTAATGCTTCCTCAAAGAAGCTTCACATGCGACAAAGAAGCACAATCACTTCTGGGAACCAAGACTTCTTTATGTGTAAAGCCTGGCTTTCAGACCTAGGTTTTAACCACAAGCACTAAATCCTTTCCTGGCACCAGCTGCAGTCAAATCCTTCTACATCTCCATTCTCGGTGCTATTGTAAGCTGTGGCAACTGAATAAACTGGGTATTTCTGGAATGACCTTCAGGTCTGCTTGACCTGGTTTCATCATTAATTACTTATGAACATTTAAAGAAAACTTCCTCTTAGATAGTTTCCCTTCCCCAGTAAAAGGTATCAGTTGTTGCAGACAACCCATAGATAAACCAAATTTGCAAAAACAGAAAATCAGTTTGGGGAGGACTGAGGGTTTTACAATGAAAGTGCAGCATAGCCATGTGTTTGCTGTCTTGATAGCCTTGCCTAACTTCCAGCAGGAATCCTGGCTTGGTTACTGCTGTTTACATACAAAAAGGACTTTAATATCTACATGTGGTTAGTGTCAATGTGCTTTTCCATCTAAAGCTCCAGGTAAAAGAGCGAGTGACCCCTGCAACAAAGTGATTGAAGCTTGAAAAGGACAAATGGGATATTCTGCAATTGTACACTGTAGTTCTGGGGAAAAGTGATATGACCACTCAGAGATCAGATATAAACATGAAATCAGCTTGAAGAACTTTGTCCTGTGTATTAAGGTGTTAAGAATATAGCCATTTACAACTACGTAGTGCTCAAATGTGTCCTCAATCAAAAAATTGCTTCAAAATAGGAAAGCTTCAGGAAAAAACTGCTCTGGCCCCCTGACGCTGCTGGTGGCTCACAGGCAGAACTACTCATATTGGTTTTCTCATGTTTATATTTGCATTTTAAAAACTATAGGCAGCTGTGCACAAAATGCATTCACAAGAAGGGTGCATTGCAGCTAAAAGGTCATGTCAGTTGAAGTCAGCAAGAGCCAGAATGCGTGACACCTTAGCTTTTACCACTGTGTCTATGTGTTTATCTATCTACGTGAGCAACTGCCTGGGAACCCAAATTTCCACTAGGTGGTAAATTGCATCATTTGACTGAAAAAAAGTCTATAGAAAACAAGAAGTTTGTCTCCCTGGACTAGAGGGCAAGATTCTGGTTGTTTGATCAGAATGAAGAGAGCCCTCTGCACTGTACACAGTTCTATGTTTTCTGTATCTGTATCTTCATGTCTATATTCTGGGTTGTCGCACCCTTCCTTGAAAGCTTCGTTCATGGTGCCCGTGATGGGAAGAGACAAGAAGAATTAAAAAGAGAGGGGAAAGGACAGAAGAAACTTTCAATAGCAATAGCTGTGCTAGGTTGAAATTCAGTAGCTCCTCCATTTTTAGAAAGCAGGACTGTCAGTAGCACCTTGCTGTTGACACTGGGCAATGGTAAAAAGCCAAATGAAGAGCTAGAGCGCTGTAGCAAATAGTGCTTCTGCTGCTCGCATTAACAGTCAAAGCATGTAGCTGGACTCCTTCTCTTGCTGGAGACTAAGCAATAAATGAAATTTCAAGGGTCTGATGAGCAAAAATTCCAAGGTCACTCAACCTGAGTAGGATAGATGATAATAAGCTTCACTATAAATAGCAATTCAGTGACCTGTTGTTGCAATTCTGGATGAGTTATCAGTGATGAATTTTCAAGTATTCCCTATTAAGAATATTAAGCATCGTGTTAAATTTCAGTCTGTAGATGTTGCAGCTCTTTTTCTTCCTCAGACATAGGGGTGAGACGCATCCCATCAAACTGCAGCCATTTATAAGGCATCTAGTTTATGACAGTTATTTAGGCTTCCTCTATAATAAAGAGAGATTTGTCTTAGTATTGGGTGAATTGATTTCTGGTAGCTCCTATTTTCTTTCCTGTTAACTATGATGGGAGCTTACGTGACCATCCTTAAACCAAGGGTCTGTCTTTTAGGGCAATAAAACATAAATTCTATGATTATGTTTAGCGATATCTAGTGTCAGTATACTCACTAGTCATGACCTTCCGTCTCATTCTACAAGGTTAGGAAAATAAAAGATGCTACTTACGCTAGATATAGACATTTAAAACACAAATATTGCTAAATTCACATGGGAAGAAAAGGACAAGGTGGTGACAAATTCCTGCAAACAAGAAGGCATTTAACTGAGCTTGGAAAACATCACTGAGTGGAGGCAGTCATGTGAGCTGGCTCTCTTTTCCTGCATTAGGAAGAGTCAAGAGGTTATGTTTGTGTGAGTCACCATTTGCAGTGTTAACTACAAACACAAGTGACACAATAGGCAACCCATGATTTCCAGCAGTCCACAAGATTTTAAAAATTGTCTTAAAAAGCAAGGTAAAAACCTGGAACCAGTGTCATGGTTCCAGGAGCTGAGGATCTAAAAATAAGACTTCTGAGGGGAAAAAAGGCAAGGAAAAAGCACAACAGCATGGCAGATGACAGCCTTAATGGCTGCCTCTCATTAATGTCAGGAATGTCAGGGCCTGACCCTTCTCTCATGATAATATATGTCAATCTAATGCCACTGTAGTTGTCTTTATCTTTCTTTAAAGAAGAATGAGGGGATAGTCTACATTACCAGGAATATGGGCCACCTTCTATTGATTCCAAGTTTTGCATCTCAGCAACCACAATGAATTCAGTGTAGATATTCCTAACCGTACAGTACAGGCAAAAAGAAACTGATGAATGTCATGATTTATTCTCTGTCAGAAATTATGTAAGTAAGGCATATTCTCTATTGGATTCTCAGTGGTACTGTACGAATATAAACTTGTATTGTTGAATATCAATTTGCTGTGAACAAAGCCTCTTCTGACTTCAGTGTGACTCATGAATAACAAATTAAACAAATTTGGAGCTGTTTGTTTGGTCTTTAAAATTATTTAATCAGACATATCTTATTTAGAAAGTAATTTAATAACAGAGGCAAAGTAACAGTTAACACCAAAAGAGTCGTGCTTCACCATGAAGCAGATTATTTAGATCAATTTGCTTATGAAGCCAACATGCAGTATATAAAATGCGGACTCTATTCTTTTTGAAACAATACATTCAACAAGTTCCTAAAAATATGTTCCAAAGAAAGCACTCACACAGAAGTTTCTTACCATGTTGACTTGTGAAAATAAATGCTTGCATTCAATATACAATTTTAAACTTAATGTATCAAAATGTCAGTGCGGGTCAGATTAACACTAATTTACAAAATCTGAATCGCTGATGTCGTTGGAGCTACTTTTGTTCATTCCCATGATGGATGTATTCCTAAGCATGTGAATGCATTCTAGGAAAAGTGCAATATAAAAATCCTTCTCTGTGAAGAAAAGACTTGATAAGCAAGTCATGAGTAATAACTTGTCAGCGCCCTAACTCCATAAGAAAAGGATTCCATTTGTTTAAGGAGCAGGACAAAGATGTTCTGCCACTACTGTGACACTGTTACAAGAAGAGAAAGGAGACAGATTTGGGCTTCCCAAAAAGCATCGTGATTACCTTCTAAAAATGAATGTTTTAAAAGTGTTCTACAATTAGTACAAGAAATGCCAAAGTGATGAAGACAAGCTATCCTTGTATGTTCACATTGGAATGATTCATGCTGCTACATAAAAACTTTCATATTTCAGCAGGCACAAAAAAAGGACTCAGTTGGGATACAATGAAACTTATTTTTTCAGATTATAATTTTTATTACATAATTTAGGGTTTGCATTCATCTGTCTTCAGCTGAGAGATGTAAATTCCTGTTGGGTACCCAAACAGGAACTCTATGAGTCAATCAGGCATACATTAAAGACTTACTAAAATATTTAGTGGAACTTGATACGAAGTGATGTTTACATGAAGAATCATCACATTTCAGTTCTGACATACTCCCTACCAACCACTCCTGTGCTAACCTCACTCTTCCCTGGCCCTGGACCACATGTTCAGCATCATACCATGCTCCTCACTGTCACAAAATACCCTTGGCTCTGCAAACTCTCACACATCTCATTTAAGAAAATATTTCCTTTGTTGTTTTAATATTGTCTTATTGACTTAATATTGCCCTTCTTCCTTCAGATTCTTTACTAGCCTTCATTTAAGCAGACTCTTAGACAAAAGGAAGCACAAACCAGGATGCTTCCCTACTGAAGATGTACTTTTTAGGTGGTTTTATAGAATCAGAAGGCCAAGAGGCACTGGCATCATGTTTAGCTGACGGAGTACTGGCTTTTGGCCAGAATCCTCAGTTCAGCAGCAGTCAACAGCAAATGTATATGGAATAGTCTATAAAGCAAGGTAATGTACAACAAGGGTAATATTTCCTTAAAGTTTTCTACTAGCTGTAGCCCTGTAAATATGATCTTTGACAATAACAATTAAAAGGCCTCAGGTTTTAGCCATAGCAACAATTGCCTGATGGTCACGTGCCTGTTGCATCCCTGCATTTTCTTCACTCTCGGAGGGCTCAGGGCGGGGGCCTGGCTTCCCTATGAAGTCAGTGCAGAGCAGACAGTCCCTCTGGAGTATGGGAGGACAGTGTGCACTGCCCAGACTTTCCTTGGGAAGCAGGGAGGAAGAGATAGCCTGTGATAAAACATCATATAAAAATATCTCACAAGAGACCCAAGGCTGAGGAGAAAGGGACCCCTGCTACAGTCATTACACTGCTAACAGCAATGACCTTGGGACGCTGATGACTTGTTGCCCCCCACTCCATTTTTCACGAGGGAGATTCAGGTCCCTGACCTTAGCAGCAAGAGGCACCTTGGAAGGTCTTTCAGAGCACCAGGGAAAAGGAGGAGCTATCAATAAGTCTTCTTGTAAAACAATTTTAATTGTATTACTAATGAGATTTCTCTAAATTAAATAGAGTGCATGTTATTGTAAATGCATTAGTAATTTGGACTATTAGACTGTTAAAATGCTAATAGGGCTGATACTAAACTGTGTTCCCTTTTGCCAATAACAAGGTTCTGAGTGTAAACAAATTCTGAGTGTATACAGCTCCCAGTAAATTGTTATCCCTCTAGGGGCTTCCTGAACTAGAACTGATGTCTCTATACTTCATAGCTGTGAATGGGCTGTTTCTACCATGATTTTGTCCAACCACTTTTTAAGCCCACACGTGTCACTCCTCTTGCAAGGTTGGGCTTACATTATATGTTATCTCACAGAAACTACTGAGCTGAACAAGGGCTTTGTGGAATGTGCATTTCAGAAGCCTGCTTTGGTTTACAAGACAGAAAACCAGAAATTCCAATGTTCTCCTTAAGCTTTACAGAAACTTCTCCATAATTTTGAAGATGACTGAGAACGTATGACTCTGTGTATTATTACAGTATCCACACCAGCATGTTCCTATTGTCAAAAAAAAAACCAAACCAAAAAACCCACCTTCGTCTATGCTGTTCTCCAGCTGTGTGGCACTGTTGACGTTGATTTTGTAAAGTACCTACTACTGGTAGCTGAAGTGCACTTAAGTGCCTTGTAGGCAGCACTTCACCTCCATATACAGAAGCAAAGACATGGGCTCTAAACAGAGTCTGTAATTCCTAAAGGAGGAAACCGTATTTGAGATGTCTGTCTTGATGTTCACCCTTGGCTTACAGAAACTACAGAACAGCACAAGTCTGTCTGATCAGCTAAGCCCAACAAATGAACCAGCTCAGGACTCACTGGGGGCACTTTCTTGTGTTTGGACACTGCAAGCCATAGCTTTACAACCATAGGTTTGTTTGCTGATGATATTATTTCTCCCCTCCTTATAAATGAGTCAGGCATGACCCTGCTGTTAGAATATCCAAATATGAATTGTGACTTCAGTAATTTCCCAATGAGTGGTGCCTCTGCCCCAGGAAGTATGCATACACTCTCAAAGGCAGTGAATGAAATAAAACTGATACAGGAACTTGTCAGAAGTTCTTTATAAAACAATCTGTGGAAACTCTTCTGCCTGTGAAGCAAGCAGCAGGGGCAGATACCCAGGACACTCCATCAAAAGCATTATGAAATTATATATTTTTATTTGTACTGGGAGGCTGAAGAATATAATTTTCCAAAAAAATTCACTCTATTCATCTTGTAAAACAAAACAAAACAAGAGTTTTAACAATTATTAGAAGGTAGTTCTGCTGTGGTAGTACTGAGCTAGACCTTAGCAGAATAGCATTTATCTAATAACTCATCTTTCCCCATTCTAAGCAACGTTTGATGAATCATGACATACCTCCTTATCTTGGTTTTCCACTATATGTACTCCCTTGCCTCCACTCTTTTTCTGCCTTAGGCTGCCCACTCATTAAGCCAATGACTCACTATGGGTAGCAACAGACACAGTAGTGAGAGATGTTTTGGCACTGCTAAATGCTGTCATTATGCAAAAAAACAACAGTGTTTAGTTAATCTTGTTCAATGTAATAACAATCGTCAGAAGGCTTGTATTAACTTTTACATTTGGAAAGGCAGAAATGTTGTTGCATATGTCCTTATTTCAGGAAAGCATACTTATTTTGGACATCCTGTGCCTAAAGAACCTAAAGTAGAAGATAAAACTGAAAAGTGAACTCCTGGAACTGTTCTTCATCAGTGAAAATATAATACATTTCTTCTGGGAAATTGAAACTATGCTTATAGCTCATGTGGATAGGTGATCTAGAATGGCTTTGTGATTGGTGATGGTACAAAAACTCTCATTTGTACTCCAAGTTGGTGAGCAGATCAAAGACTCATAGTCATATTGGTAGGAATGGATGTCTAAAGGCTACTTAGTCCAACATGCAACTCAAAGCAAAAGTATCACCAATACAGCATCAGGTCAGCCACAGCACTGCCAGGCCATTTCTTGAAAACATTAAGGTTTCCCATGTTCCCAGGAAAGCTGTCCCTGTGCTGCACTGGCTTCTTAGTGAAGTTTTTCCTCAAGTCCCATCTGGATCTCCCAAAGCACAACAGGTGTCCTTTGCATGTTGTTGTATCATCTATGACTGCTATGCACAATTGGCTCCCCATCTTTGTCACTTTCCCCGAAGTAGCTGTTGGAAGCTGTTACATGGGACCTTATCTTCCCCTCCTCTAGACTACACAAGCCTGATTACCTCCTAACTGCATGATCCTGACCATCCTGGAGAATAAAAGTCTGTTAGCACCACAGCTTTATTTGATTTTCCTAAATTAATGAAAAGATCTCTTAGTGAAACCTAGGGAAAAAAAAACCAGCAAACCCCCAAACCAACCAGAGAACAACTGAGAGAGTTTTTTAAGCTTCTGTGGAATAATCACTTTTACACAAAATCAGAGGGATTTTTTCTTTTTCCATTTGAAAGCCATGTTATATTGAACTTTAAATGTTTTAGCAAACTCTGCACAGCCAAGCACCTCCACAGTACTTTCTCCTGTAATAACTGAAACTGCAGTTTACATTATAATGGTTGTGGGTAGTTTTGAAACAGTGCATCAATTCCTATTTGCATATTAAGTGCAACAAAAAAAAATCTGTGCCTAGCATGGCAGTACAACTATGCATTATACAGGATTCAGCATCTACAGAACACATACCAAAAGACATATTTGCATGCAGGCAACCAAACACACAATATGAGTTTAAAAAGTGATAAACTCCAAAAGAGCTGTGGAATAACAGATTCAAATCTGTACAGAAATTACTGAGTCAATTCCAACATTGGTTTAGTGATCTGGAGCCACCCCAATACACTTTAACAGTACTCTTATTCCATCTGCAGCAGAGTTGAGCACAAGCACTGCAGTGACTTCATGTACTTTAGGTTGGATTCTGGAAAATCTGAGCACATTGTCTGCTGTTTTGGCAGTGTTTTCATGTGTTTTGCAGGATGTCTGCAGCAACTGAGAATATACTGCAGCTGTAAAACTGTTTTTGGGTTTCTGTCTGTTTCTGTCTAATCTTTGTCTAAGGTGGCCAAAGGTGTTCAATTATATAGACCATTTGGTTTAGATCTTTCATGTCATGGGGGCAGCATGCCATTTTTCCAAGGCAGTACATAAGCAATGCTTCAGGAAAGCTCTTTGTCATCAGCTGCAAGGTTCAAACACCCTAACACCCACTACAGGCCCCAATGTGTGCTGCAGGGATGGAGAGGTTAAACTGAGGACACACCCTTGTCACCAGCTTGTAGTATACCAAGGAGAAATGAAGGAGTGGAGTCCTTGGAAGCTGGTTACCCAGGGAAGTATCTGGCAGTACCGCACTACAAAGGCAAACAGCGACACACAGCACTCAAAGTTACCGTATTCATCCTCTGCTTTTCCCTTCATGTTGGCACTTAGAAGTGTTACACTCTCTTGTCTAGTACCAATCCTGCAGTACTGCACAGCTTCCCATCTTTAAAGGGATGGTTAGGCAGGGTCACTTTAGTAGCTCACTATAGCCATTCTTGCTAGTATATTGTGCTTGCTCTACCCTTATTTCATATTTATCCCTTCATGAACAATATTCTCTACAAAAATCAGTCTGGTTAAATGAAAAGTTATGTGTTGAGGAATTTCAAAACTGCGTTTTGTTGCTGTGTGCACTAAGCCTTAAATCGCTTGGTTTTCTCTAGCCATGAAACTGGGAAAGGGAACATAGCTTTCTTCTTAAGGATTTCGTAATGTGTATTAAGTAAGCACAAACCACCACTAAGACAAAAAGAAAAAAGAAAAGTTGGTGTTAATGAAGACCCTGTTGAAACCAAGATGCATTTTGTTCACATTAGAGATTGCCCAGTTTCTGACATAGAGGAGACAGATATCCTTGGACAGCTAAGAATTCCTTTCATTTTCTAGTGCTTTCATCTTATTTGAAAATTCCAACTGAAAAAGTGGAGTAAGACTGCCAGTTGAGTTTTCATGATCCTTGTGTGAGGAAATCTTACCGAAGCAGTGCATATTCCCTATCAGGGAAAATAAAAGGGAGAGAACCTGTTAAATTAAGTGAAAGCAAGAGAGTATATTTATATTGTAAGACTTTAAAATTTTCTTTTCAAATACAGAACTTTATCTGCTGCTCAAAACAAGTAAATAATTTCCTCTGGTCTCAGTGAAATCCAGAAATGATGGCAACCTGCTGCCTGCTGCTGCTTTACTTCAATGGCAACTTCTAACAGCAAACTCCCTTTCAGTAAAGCTACCTTTTATCTCAGAAAGGGGCAGAAAATAAGCTCATTAGCACATATTCTTTGTACACAAAGTGTCAGTCCAGGGTGTGGGGAGAGGCACAGTACAGTTGCTGAGACCTCAGGGTTGTCCAGTTTCATTTCTCCTTCCCTTATGATTAGAAAATGGTTTTAAAAGTGAGGATACAGCAGGACAAAAAGGACAGAATGACAGAATTAGGGCTTTGTGTCCAGACTTTGAGAGCTTTATTGCAAAGAGCATTTAGAGACTATTTGTTTTCTATTAGTTTGACCTTTTTGCCTTGCTTTGCTTGCATTCATGACTTTCTTTTCAGCCTGACAGACCTTAATGCCCATTACCAGGACTATTTTTTTCTCTGAATTTTGCTACCAAGCTAAACAACTTGCATGGAAGAAGTTTACCGATGTTAATGAAAATTCAGCTAGAAAGCATTCCCTAAAGGAAAAAAAAAAATGCATGAGGAATGTGGCTTCATAAAACCTTAAGGCTTCTGTTTTTTTCATCTGTTAATCTTTTCCTAAGGTACTGAAAAACACCCCCAGTAACCTTAACAGGTTTGGTCTGGTAACTTGTTTAAATTGGTGTCACAGCCACCTTACCCCTTTCCTGGGAAATAAAGCACCAAAGTGCTTGGTTCCCTTTCTCACAGAAAGGTTTGTTGGGGGCTCTTACTAACTCCATAAAGTTCCTCTAGTCTGGTTGTAATTCAAACAATTATTAGCTAGAGGAAAATTATTGAAGCTCATCATGACAACGTTTTTCATCACATTAAGCAGTGTTGCTGAAAAAGTTGCACTGCCAAGACAACCTGCAGAGAATTAGCTGATAAATGAATAACAGACATGTGGCTGAAAACATTAATGGGGAAACAGATTTTTAAGATGAACTTGGGGTTTTTGCAACAAACTCTAAATGCCTCCTCTGTGTGATCTTAGCAGCTAAAATGTCTGGCATTCCAAAGATGCAACAATACATTTTGTGCCACAGAAAGGAAAATTGCTCAGGCATGTTTTCCCTCTTGTGTGCTGTTTGATGGTTCTCATTTTGCCACTCACACTAGCATTGCACAAATAAATCTTCATGGCTGGTGATTCTTTTCCAGTTCCACAGAAAACGTGGGAGAATGTAACTACCTTTCCAAAAGGGGCAACCATATCTGAGCCATTTGTACATGCTTGCTTCAAGTACTATTAACTATACAAGTTTATGATTATTATTTTATATTTATTCTACAATAGTAGTAAAATATATGAGCTTGTTACTGCCAGACCCTCAGTATTATCTGGATGTCTAACTCCCAGACCTCAGTTGTTGTGCAGTGCCTGACATGAGAGGAGAAGGCTGTGCACAGATGGAAGAGGCAGTCAAGCATCAAACTATACTGTCTCCTATAGCATCCTTGATTCCCCAGTCACAGCTTTTGAGAAGTATGACGTGAGGAAAGAAGGAGCCTGCAGGAATAAGAGGAAGGGATGTCCCAGTGGAATGGTGCCATGCAGAAATGTTCTTTATCCCCCAACCTGCTGCTGGGTAATTTTTATGTGATGCTCATTATTAAATTTCCCAGAGTTCCTTAGTATCCAAAATCAAGCACAGAAAGGGCTGGGTTTGCTGAAGTGTTGATCTCTGAGAACAGTGACAGAGAAATTTTGGGGTTGTGCAGTGAACTGCCATGACAATACAAAGAAGAAGAAAGTGATGAAACTCTCTACTCATTGTTTTCATGGTCATACCTGAGTGCAGAAGAATACAGAGGAGGACTTTGTGGAAGTGCCTGGAGAGCAGCTTGGTCTGGAAACATATGAGAGGCAAGAAATCTTTCTGACCATCTTTCTCTGTTTCCCAGACCTCTAAAGGGATCCCACTAGGGCTGACTCTTCTGTGCCAGGTGCTTTCTTTCTCACCCCATCCTCACCTTTTTATCTTCCAATTGCATCCTTACTTTCCTCTCACCATGTTGACTTATTCTGCATTGCTTCCTCTCACCTACTGCCTTTCACTTCTTATCTTTAATCTTTCTTTTGCAGTGTTACTTACACTGTACTCCACACCATTCCTCTCTCCAAAGCACAACTTGCATTATTTCCTCCATCTATTTCATTTTCTGGCATCAGTAGAGTATCATCAAATTCAGTAATTGTCAGTGAAGTTTTAATCATTCCCTGAGTGCCTATTAAGCGCAGTCCCCTTGCTGAGACAAATAAACCTCAATTGACTTAAATTTCCTTCTTTCCGTGGGAACATGTAGTATGCCTACTATCCAGATGTCTAACCTGAATCTTTCCTCCTGAGATTAAACCTATTACTTTATCCCCTGCCTATTACAGACATAGAGAAGAGCTTATACATTTGCTTTTAGCAGCAACATCTTTACACATCTGAAGACTGTTATTGCATGTCTCCTTGACACTTTCTAGATTAAATAACCTTAACTGACTTAACTTTTCCCTGTAGATGATGCTTTACACTGCTTTCACTGTTCCCTCTGCAATGCTTTTTTGCACACCCTTTTTAAAGCATGTCACCAAAAGTGGGCATAGTCTTCCTGCTGAGACCCTGGCAATGCTGACTGCAGTAGTATTCAGTCTTTTAAGCCCTTCTTTCTGTAACTATATATATAGATGTAAAAATAGAAAATATCTTTCAGTATAGTGAGTTTAGCATTTCTCCTTTTTTTTTTAGCAATAACATGACACTGCTGACTTGTGCTCTTTACTATAAAATCTTTTTCTTCTTTTTTCCCTGCAGAATGATTTCTTGACAGTTCTTGCTCCTCCTCTGTTTATGTAACGTACGTGCTCCTCCTTTTCCTCCCTAGGAGTATTGCTTCTCATTACTGAATGGTACCCTGTCTTCGTTGCAGAATATTCCTCCAATTCAACAAAATTATTCAGAATCCTAAGCTTGCTCTCTAAGGTCCTTCCTAGTTTGACTTCAGATTCAGCAGTCATACTTTCCCTTTTATTGCTTCCACTGTCCCACTTTCTGTTCCCAAACTTCCTGATGCAGATTATCAATGAAAACACAAAAAACACTGTATACCTATCAACCTGTGGTGGAAAGCTGCTTGACATATCTCCCGTTTTGACTGTTGTTAAGTCAGTGTCTCATTTTCCAGACACTTTTTCCTCTGTACAAAATTAATTTATGTAGTAGTCTATGTTTCTTTAGCTTACAGACTGTAATGGGAGGCAATGCCTTTCTAAAGTCAAGACACATGAAATCTGATGCTTCCTCCATATAAATAAGACCTGTTATTGTAGCATAAAATAAAAAAGGATTGTGAAGTTCATGTTGCATGTGCCACCCCACCTATGATCTTCTAGGTGTTTATGCACAGATTGATTTTTTTTCCGCTATTTTTCTGCAAGTGAAATCTCTGTTATGCATGTGTTAGTTTAGGTGCTTCTGATAGCCTTTGTTCATAGAATCAGTATTTCTAAGAGACATTGCTGGTATTAATATAAGCTATTTCTTGCACAGAGACCCCCAAAACAACAGAGAGACAAATGAAGGGAGTAGCTCTGGCAATTGACATCTGCTGTGTTTGTGGTTTACTACATAATGTGCATAATCTTACAACCTTGTCCTGCCTGCTGCAGTCTGGGTCAGGAGGAGTTGGATGGAGCAGATCATGCTTTCCCTGGGAGCCACTGAGTAAGAGTCAGGATGCACCCAGGTGGAGGGAGGCAGGGTGCGGACAGTCAGGCAGCAGGGAGCCTGCCGAACAAACAAGGACACTGCTGGGAAAAGCAAAAAGCAGGTGGACAGGTAGCAGCAAAAGGATGTTTCCTGCAGAGCCAAAGGAGATAGCACAGGTCTTGTTACAACCAGAAGATAGCAAGCCTCAAGCATGTAAGAAGGAACATGCCCTGCGAAGGCATGCTGGTACAATGAAGGCTTGTAAGAAAGTCCTTTTATTTCTGTTCTCATCCTAAATTTTCTTTGTTTGAAAAAGTTTAGTCTTTTACTTCATGATACAACCTGACTTCAGCTTTTAACTACCTTTTTGATGTCCTGAACACAGGGAGAGGTCCAATACTACCATCTCAATGCTCAGGGTGATGCAAGGTGTCACTGTAGTAGTTGTAAGACCTCAGCTTCTAATTTTTCATCATCCATATCAATCTGTTCCCTCTTAAGTATTTTGGACAGTGCTGTTATTTCCAATGCGATTTCTAATGTGATTTCCCGCCTGATTTTTCATTTCACAACACTACTGATGGTGTTGGTTGGCATATGAGCATGAAATACATAGAATTTGGTTAAGGAAGCTCTAAAAGGCTCACAACCCTCAGCAAGCTGAAATTTCCTCCAGAAAACACTGATCATGGGGAGATGTGCATCTGTGGTTGAAGGGGATTATGGCAAGCACTACAGGTGACATAATTTAATTTCCTTTGAGCTTGTCTCAGGCAATCTAAACAACTTCATAAAAAAGTGTTACATTGATTTGTATAGCTGATATTTTATTTATGAATTAGATATCTTCCAAATCCTAAATGATCTCTATCATCAGGCTCCAGCTGTGACATGCATAAGCAGAGCTCACACAAGGCATAGGAAATATATGCAAAATCAATTTTTCTCACACAAGGATGACAGACCAATACCAATCCCTCGTCATTAAAATAGAGTCCTGCAGAGCTGGCTTGCTACTCACAGGGAGCAGGAAGGGGGAAGGTGGCAACCATGATTGCTAGGAGCAGCCAGGGTCCCCATCTCATAGAGAGCCTGGTCCTCTGGGATGGCTGCAGTGGCCAGCCTGGCATTTTAGGACTGAGCATAGGCAAATGCAAAAAAAACAGGCAGCCTCCTCCTTCTCCTCCCACCCAATGACCATTTTGCTTCCCCACAGCTTTAACCAGAAGGTAGATGATTGCTTAGGGCCCTGTCCCATTGGGAATTTATTTAGTCGTAGCTGATTTTGCAGTATATTTATGGAGCCTGTCATACCCCAAAAGGGTGTGTTAGGAACATGAGTGCCATATACTTGCATGTCTTCTGCCCTGTTGATTTTGAGAGTTAGGAGAAGGGCTAGGAAGATGGCAAACTCCATGTGTAGCACGTTTGACAGCTTGACACATGCATAAAATAAAAAAAAAAATATAGAAAAGAATAATAAAAGGAGTTTAGTGTCAGAAGTGTTAAAAAATTTCCTTTCTCAGGGTTTCTCTGTTTTTATGGTCCTCATGAATTCTTTTAGGTTTATTTTTTTTCCTTTAAGCCAATTTGAGATCTTTAGATATGAAGGTATACTAAATAAAACTGCAGCCACAAGGCTATAAAGTCACTTTAAAATTGCAACAAGAGTCTGAGGGGTTTTGCTGGGCAGGGCTTTTCTCCAAGACAACTCCCTCATGTCTGTGAGCAAAGATTTGTATAGCAAGGCAAAATCCCAGCAGCTCAATGAGTGCCTAAATACATGGCCCCTAAGCAATGAGTGCAAAATTGAAACATCAGTGCCCTAGCAAGGAACACTAGATCTTTCTACTATTATTTGGATGGCTGTTTGAATCTTTCCCTTCAGTGGCAGCTCAAAAAAGTTTCAGTCCTGCAAACTGGCAGGTTTGGAAAACCCTGTGCTGTGCAGAGTCTCCTCGAATACTGTAGCTTCTGGAATCGCAAGGTAATTCTTCAGTTATGATCAAGTAGAATTTACTGTCTAAGGCATTTTTAAAAAGAAACTTCCATTTTGAAACCTCTGGAAACTACAGCAAACAGTCTAGCAAACTCAAAGGGTGATTAACATTTTTTAAGCTTTGCATTTAAGAAGACCTGTTCACTGATACCTTTGAATAGATTACTTCTTAGCGTCATAGTATCTGAGACCATCTGTCTCTACCACTTACAGATGTGATGGCTACTGCATTATAGAGGCTTTAGAGTTTCAAAAGGGAGGATTTAATTCTTTCAAGAGGAAACTCAGATAATACCACTCCAAGCAGGAAGTCCAGCAAGTCACTAAGTTCCCATTACAGGGATTTTCTGTAGGAGTGAATTCTGCACTGTGGCCTGCAGCTGCCTCAGATGTGCACTTCTGGTCCCTGACGCTCTCTATCAGAAACAGGGCAGCTGAGAGTGAAGACGATGATCACATTCTGGTTGCAGATTAGCTTGAAACAAGATTTCACTAAGTCATGGGTGCTAGAGGGTTTCTCTGGGTTATTGTAGTCATGATGTGCATGTGTACTGCAGGATGTAGATTGTTCTACACAGGCTCCCAGGCATTAGTGAGGCTACCAAAAGTAATCTTTTTGGCAGCAGCAGCCTTTGTTGATTGCAAAAAACTGTAAATGCCAGGGGCTACTCCAGCCAAATAACGTATTTCATCTTTTGGAGTCCTGAGACTGCAGGCAGGCTTGGTCAGGCCTCAGTGACTTATTTCATCTCAAATAAGGGAAAGCAGAGTCAGTACCAGCTGAACTGGCTGTTATCTCCTATGTCGTTCACACAAAAGAATTCTTATCAGGATAAAAGAATTTGTCACTATAAAATAGTACTTTCAGCTTTAAAGTATTACTTTAGCTATGAAATAAATTATTTTAGTTTATGGAGCACGTCAGCTTTGCCTTTTTATGATTTTGATGCATGGGAATGATTCAAGAAACTATTAATATTTGATTTGTTCTTCTAGCATAAATACATCTTTGCCTTCAACCTCCTGCATGTCCCAAGTATTGAATGTTGTCCTGGGTTCAGCAATAGCAGTCAATTTTTCTCCTTCTTAGTAGCTGGTACAGTTGTGTTTTGACTCAACTTGGGAACAAAACTGATAACAGGAATGTTTTTAGATACTGCTCGAATGTTTTGTTCTGACCAAGGACTTCTTGAGCCTCATGCTCTGCCAGGGAGGAGGGGAGGCCAAGAAGAAGCAGGGACAGGACACCTGACCCAAACTGACCAAAGAGGTATTCCATACCATAGCATGTCATGCCCAGGATGTAACTGGGAGTTACCCAGAAGGGCAAGTGCTCTGGGGGTTGGAGGAGGTATTGGATCGGTGTTGAGTTGGGGATGGGGTGTCGTGAGTTATCTGTTGGTGGTTGGTGAGATGCTGTATTCTTTTCCCTTGTTATTTCCTTTATCATTATTATTATTGGTGGTAGCAGTAGTGATTTGTGTTATACCTTAGTTACTAAACTGTTCTTATCTCAACCTGTGGGAGTTGCATTCTTTTGATTCTCCTCCCCATCCCTCTGGAAGCAGGGGAGGGCAAGAAAGGGGGGATTGAGTGAATGAACGAGATGCGTGGCTGGGTTTAAACCACGACAAATGTCTAAACTAACAATGTGTTGTAAAATAGTATAATTGAAGTATTAATGGAATATTAAACATGTACTTGTATTTTCTTAATAACTGAGCAAGGCTGATACAAAAATGCATTTAGATTCTAGAGACAAAACAATGCCATAATTCCTCTGTAGCTGTATGCTATCTTCTGCTTGTGATACTACACTATTGACAGACTATGCCTGTCACGGGATAGGAGTGAACTGAATTCCCAGATATAAAACCCATCAGTAACTCAGAGCTGAGTACAAACACACACAGAAGGTGAGAGAGATTCTGGCGGAGATGTCACTTCACGAAATGATTGCTGAAGTCTACACCTTCTACTGCTACGATGAACAACAGTTGGCAGGAGCAGCTCAAAGAGTTCTACTTACAAGAGAATGTCTGTCACTGCTTATCTATGCTCTGTTTACCCTCGTGGCAGAAACTGGCACACTTCAAAAGACCTTACCTGTATCAGAAATAGATTGAAAGTAAAACTCACTTCTTTTTAAAGGCTTGAATTTGTTGTTACATCCTGACATCAGTTAGTCTAATCATGGCATGTGGCAATAATACAAACAGTAGATCAGCTCTCAAATTCACCAGGTTGACTTGGATAGTAAAACCAAAATTAAATCTGCTCTCATCCTTTCTGTTCTTTCCTATATACGTTTACTGCAGTCTTTAAGTTGAAAGTTCCATCCATATGTCCTGGGTTCAGTAATAACAGTTGATTTTTTCCTTCTTAGTAGCTGGTGCAGCACTATGTTTTTGAGTTTCAGCCTGGGAACAAACCTGATAACAGAAATGTTTTCAGTTACTGTTCAGTAATGTTTATTCTGACCAAGGACTTTGTGAGCCTCATGCTCTGCCAGGGAGGAGGGGAGGCCGGGAGGAAGCAGGGGAGGCCGGGAGGAAGCAGGGACAGGACACCTGACCCAAACTGACCAAAGAGGTATTCCATACCATAGCACGTCATGCCCAGGATGTAACTGGGAGTTATCTGGAAGGGTGAGTTCTCTCTGGGGTGTTGGAGGAGGGATTCAGTTGGTGGTTGGTGGGGTGTCGTGAGTTATCTGTTGGTGGTTGGTGAGATGCTGTATTCTTTTCCCTTGTTATTTCCTTTATCATTATTATTATTGGTGGTAGCAGTAGTGATTTGTGTTATACCTTAGTTACTAAACNTATCTTAGTTACTGTTCTTATCTCAACCTGTGGGAATTGCATTCTTTTGATTCTCCTCCCCATCCCTTTGGAAGCAGGGGAGGGCAAGAGAGGGGGGGTTGAGTGAGTGAATGAGCTGCGTGGCTGGGTTTAAACCACAACACCATAGTAAAAGATTTTCTACTCTTGTTCATCAGACTATCTCATGTAAACCCTTCTGTCACTGCTGTGGTTTGTGCAATTAGCTTTACCCCAAGTGAGAATTGGAAATCTAAATTGCCTGGCACTCTCTTGCTTAAGACAGTCAGAGTAACTGGGAATACAGGGACCACTTCCTGAAATTTTTCTTCCAGTAGGTCTATAACAAGGACTTTAAGAAGTTAGGGTATCTGTATAAAATTTTGAAATCAAGCTGGGACAACTTCCCTAAAAGAGGGGCTGTGACTTTCAAATCATTCCCCCAAACCTCTTTCAAAGCTGGTTTCACAGTTCTTTCCTCTTTCTTCTTTGTGTGCCTAACAGCTGGCTGCTCTCTGCACTGTATCAATTCTCCTTTGCTTCTCTTCTGTACCCCTTTATCATCCTCTGATTTCAGCACTGAAAGAAAAGCTTTACTAGACTTGTGTGCCTGCAGTTAAGTCTTTAAATATGGAGCTCGATTTTCAAAGGCACTGGACACTTCCTACTTCCATTGGAGTCAGTGGGATTGCTCTGGAATTACCTTGCTGGCATTTTGTGAGAAGAGAGGAAGAGTGTGGTGGCATGAACCTAGAATGCCAAACTTACCATGTGTTCAGGTATTGACAGCAAAAATTACCTGGTAATGATTTCATGGTCTTACATGATGATTAAAAAAAAAAAAAAAAACAAGAACAAAATAAAAAAAAGAT
>NDXB01011968.1:0-27128 GCA_002631895.1 Agapornis roseicollis
CTGGCCTGTATTAGGAATGGTGTGGCCAGCAGAAACAGGGAGATTATTCTTCCCCTGTACTCGACGCTGGTGAGGCCGCACCTTGAGTACTGTGTCCATTCCTGGGCCCCTCAGTTTAAGAAGGATGTGGAAATGATTGAGCGTGTCCAAAGGAGGGCAACAAGGCTGGTGAGGGGCTTGGAGCACAAGCCCTTTGATGAGATATTGAGGGAATTGGAGTTGTTTAACCTGGAGAAAAGGAGACTCAGAGGTGACCTTATCGCTCTCTACAACTTCTTGAAAGGAGGTTGTAGACAGGTGGGGGTTGGTCTCTTTCACCAGGCAGCAATGGACAGAACTAGAGGACACAGTCTCAAACTGCACCAAGGAAAGTGCAGGTTGGATATTAGGAAGAAGTTTTACAGAGGAATAATAAGAAGATATTGGAACAGTCTGCCCAGAGAGGTGGTGGAGTCACCATCCCTGGATGTGTTTAAAAAAAGACTGGATACAGCACTTGATGACATGGTTTAGTGGAGGTGTAGGGCCTGGGTTGGACTTGATGATCTTAGAGTCCCTTCCAACCTGGTGATTCTGTGATACGCCTTAAGACACCAAAACTACAGTAAGCCTAGAAATGAGAGCTTGTGTTTGAGGTAAACTGAAGTGTGGTACAACAGAAAAAGTTGGGGTGAATAATGACAGAGATTTGTCTGTGGATGTTACTTAGCATGTGTTAACAGCTGAACTGCAGTACAAAATCTATGCCCTACTGGTCTCCAGTGAAAAATCTATGCCCTGCTATCACTTTAGAAGCTAGCTGGGCATGTGCAGGTGTGCTAGTTCTTGGTACAGTCAACACCTTCTTTCAGTTGCACAGATATCCTCAGAAATCCAATCTCTTCACCATAACCTTGTTTGCTGCTTGTGTACCTCTCACCTTGGAGTTGCACCCAGCAATATAAGTCTGATGTGTGGACAGTGGCTGATAACATTTTTTGCCACTGCCAAATATCAGATGTTGAAGACCATCTCTGAGAACTGCCAGGTAAAGAGGTCTGGGAATAAATAAGGTTTTGAGCTTGAGCTTTCATGCTATAGAATCCATTTTGAACCCAGAAGGAAAGAGGATTTATACACCCTGGACAATGAAAATACCCTAAGCTCTTCATATAGTCATAGCAACCATAGGTGACATTAAGCAGAAATAAAATTGCTGATGTTTCCCAAAAATGCAGTCTAGGACAGTGCTGTTTGAACCATTCAGAGACTTGGGCTATGGCTATGATACTTGACTTCAAATAGACTGTGTTTCTGTTCAAAATTTGACAGAAAGAACTGTAGGAATTGCTGTACAGTGCATTGCACTATGCAGGCTAATGATGCAGGAGGGAGGTGGATGTTATGGTGGTCAAAAGAGCAACATGAGCTGCAAATTAAAGAAACTGGCTCAAGCAGAAATGAACACCACAGAGGGTGAGGGAAGAACTAGTATACATGAAGTTATCCATGTATATCATTACATACACACATATATGCAGACTGTTTCATTGTTAAACTCAAGACGGACAACCATGCCTTTTAAGTAACTAAATTGAGACAAAAGCTATCCCTTGTGCTTTGCTTGTCCGAATCATGGAGAAATTCTAGCAAACAAACAAAACCCCAGACAAGCCCTTAAACACATTTCAGGCAGCCTCTACTAAAAACCGAGAGGAACCCAGAAAAATAAAAATAACCACAAGTATAAATCCTTAGATAAGCTCTTTTAAGGCAAAGTATGCATTATTTTCAACTAGCTGTGAAAAAATATCTTACTGTATGTGACTGTAATTTTTGAAAATTATGTTTTTTCTCATGGTTGAATACATTTATCTTGAACTACAATGTGACCACTGCACAGAGCTATTTTCAGTTTTGGGCTAGTACTAGTGTGCATGACAAAATATAAGCAAAAGAAAGCGATATTGTTTAATTTGATGCCAATAGGTCAGCTTTTGAAAAAGCATAAGGAATAATACATATTCTTCTGATATTCAAATAACCTGTCAAAAAGCTTCATGCTGTTTTGAGTTCTGTTGAAGGTGCATCACATCTATAAAACATCACATCCTCAAAAACATTTGCAGTGCTGTGTCATGGTTTAAACCCAGCCATGCAGTCATTCACTCACTCATCCCCCCTTTCTTGCCCTCCCCTGCTTCCAGAGGGATGGAGAGGAGAATCAAAAGAATGCAACTCCCACAGGTTGAGATAAGAACAGTTTAGTAACTAAGGTATAACACAAATCACTACTGCTATCACCAATAGTAATAATGATAAAGGAAATAACAAGGGAAAAGAATACAGCATCTCACCAACCACCAACAGAAAACTCACACCACCTCACCAACCACCAACAGAAAACTCACAACACCGCACCAACCACTGACAGATAACTCATGACACCCCAACCCAACTAAGTGCTGACCAACCAACTCCTCCAACCACCCCAAGAGCACTAGCCCTTCCGGGTAACTCCCAGTTACATCCTGGGCATGACGTGCTATGGTATGGAATACCTCTTTGGTCCGTTTGGGTCAGGTGTCCTGTCACTGCTTCCTCCTGGCCTCTCCTCCTCCCTGGCAGAGCATGAGACTCACAAAGTCCTTGGTCAGAACAAAACATTTGAGCAGTAACTAAAAACATCCCTGTTATCAGTTTTGTTACCAAGTTGGGTCAAAACACAGAGCTGCACCAGCTACTAAGAAGGAGAAAAATTGACTGCTATTACTGAACCCAGGACATGCTGGTAATAAGATGAAAATCAACAGGTAAAGGAATACAGGCTTAAAATGAAGAAAAACCTTCCCTTTTATTGTTCTCTATTTTCTAACTTCAATTAAAATGATTGCTGTAGGAGAGATGCCATTGGCTGTCAAAAGGAAATTAATTTACTGGTGTAACAGTGCCTACTGTGTGTTATTTATGTTTGTGATAAAAGAGATACTGATCTGATTTGGTTTGTTTTATTCAGGGGCATATAACATCTTACATGATAAATTTTAAGTATTTCTATGTGCTGTATAGTGTACCAGTGAGTAAATATAATAGTATCCCTGCTCATACTACAACTGATTCATAAATCCAGTAACAATTAGCATTTTCTTTCAAGAATATGGAACATAGTGGGGTTTTAAAATAAACAATTCAGTTGAGCTTTACATCACTTTTACTTCAACTTACTGTAACTTGAAAGTATCCAAACCCTGCATAATTACTATTCAGTGTGGCCCAAGTAATCTGTCTAATCTGTGATTGTGTAACATGCTACTAAACATTTTATCTTTACATCCCTGAGTTATGGATCAAGTGGGATACATTCTTATGCATCCAGACAGTTTCTATTTAAAAGGAAATGTAATAATTTCTTTCTTTTCATAGAGAAGCAACTGTCTGCTTTAATACTAAGCATTCACAGAACATGTTCTAGGCCAAGTCAGAAATATTAACTTAAAATTTTTTATTTAGTATGAAGTGGTTGAGTTTAAGTTTCAATTCTTTTGCTCTTTTTTTTGGTGGAGTGGTTTGGGGTAGTTCCCAAAGGAATCATAGAATCATAGAATAGTTAGGGTTGGAAAGGACCTTAAGATCATCTAGTTCCAACCCCCTGCCATAAGCAGGGAAACCTCACACTAAACCATGCCACCCAATGCTTCATCCAACCAGGCCTTGAACACCGCCAAGGATGGAGCACTAACAACCTCCCTAGGCAACCCATTCCAGCATCTCACCACCCTAACAGGAAAGAATTTCTTCCTTGTATCTAATCTAAACCTCTCCTGTTTAAGTTTGAACCCATTGCCCCTTATCCTGTCACTACAGTCCCTAATGAAGAGTCCCTCTGCAGCATCCCTATAGGCCCCCTTCAGACACTGGAAGGCTGCTATAAGGTCTCCATGCAGCCTTCTCTTCCCCAGCCTGAACAGCCCCAACTCTCTCAGCCTGTCTTCGTATAGGAGATGCTCCAGTCCCCCGATCTTCTTCATGGCCCTCCTCTGGACTTGTTCCAACATCTCNTGCAGCATCCGGCCCCCTTCAGACACTGGAAGGCTGCTATAAGGTCTCCATGCAGCCTTCTCTTCCCCAGCCTGAACAGCCCCAACTCTCTCAGCCTGTCTTCGTATAGGAGATGCTCCAGTCCCCCGATCTTCTTCATGGCCCTCCTCTGGACTTGTTCCAACATCTCCATGTCCTTTTTATGTTGAGGACAACAGAACTGCACACAATACTCCAGGTGAGGTCTCACGAGAACAGAGTAGAGGGGCAGGATCACCTCCTTTAACCTGCTGGTCATGCTCCTTTTGATGCAGCCCAGGATACGGTTGTTTTCTGGGCTGTGAGTGGACACTGAGGTTGGCTCATGTTCGTTTTCTCATTGATTAATGCCCCCAAGTCCTTCTCCACAGGGCTGCTCTGAATCTCTTTTCTGCCCAACCTGTAGCTGTGCCTGGGATTGCTTCAACCCAGCTGTAGGACCTTGCACTTGGCATGGTTAAACTTCATGAGGTTGGCATCAGCCCACCTCACAAGTGTGTCAAGGTCCCCCTCCAGCGTATCCACCGAACCACAGAGCTTGGTGTCATTGGCAAACTTGCTGAGGGCACACTCAATCCCACTGTCCGTGTCAACAACAAAGATGTTGAACAAGACCGGTCCCAACACCAATCCCTGAGGGACACCACTCGTCACTGGCCTCTAGCTGGACACTGAGCCATTGACCACTACTCTTTGCGTGCAGCCATCCAACCAGTTCTTTATCTACTGAGTGGTCCATCTATCAAATTGATGTCTCTCCAATTTAGAGACAAGGATGTTGTGTGGGACAGTGTCGAACACTTTGCACAAGTCCAGGAAGATGACGTCAACTGCTCTACCCCTGTCCATCAGTTCTGTAGCCCCATCATAGAAGGCCACCAAATTGGTCAGGCAGGATTTCCCCTGAGTGAAGCCATGCTGGCTGTCACCAAGTACCTTGTTTTTCATGTGCCTTAGCATGCCTTCCAGGAGAATCTGCTCTGAGATTTTTCCAGGCACAGAGGTGAGACTGACTGGTCTGTAATTCCCTGGGTCATCCATTTTCCCCTTCTTGAAAATGGGGGTTATATTTCCCCTTTTCATAAGAGAACACTTTACATTGTATTTTCCTGAAGTACAGTGACACTAAAAAAAAGAAGTGTTAACAAAATATTGAACAAGAAAATGTGGATATTTCTCATAACACTTTCTATTTCTAGAATGGTAGAAGTAAGCCTGAACTGTCATTGTTACATCTCCTTTTCTTCCTGGATATTTCTGACAGTTAGAAAAACAAAGAGCCTGCAGAATAATTTAGAATAATTTATACTTACACAAAAATGGATTCTTTGGGGCTGTTTCTACTTTTGCTTACAAATGGAATGGCGAATTTTCTGAAACACAGATATTAACTGGTTCTTCAGATTATCAGGGAAAATATAGACAAAAGTAAGAAATACTTAACAAGAAGTTGGACAAAGACATCAAGCCTCATGTCTTCATTTTCGCAGCTCATACAAAAGAAATAAGTTGATCTTTCTTCCCCTGCAAGCTAGGAGGAAAATTGTGCTCCAGAATCAGTGCTAGAATCTTTTCAGTTCACAACTGTACAATTAGAGCAAGGCAATAAAACCACATGATCTTCAAAACAGTAAAGATCTGAGTAGAGAAAATGGTCTTCATTTACCTCTAGATGTCCCTGGAAAACTGCTTTGTGTGAGCTTCAAGAAGAATTGAGCCAAAATTAAAATGTTTGTCTAATAGCCCTGAAACATGCAGTTTAGCCTATTTCTGTGTATGTGATCATGAAATGAACTTCATCTTATAGTGTTTATCGTTACATTATCATGCAGATAAAAAAAAAAAGACAGATAAACTGAATTTTGCTTGTAATATATAAAAATTATAAATTCCGTGAGAATTGCAAATAATAAAAATGGAGATTATAACATGTAAATCTATAGTCTACAATGAATTTATGAGTTTTTTTTATTACAGATTATAAATATGAATTTTTGCACATGATACATGCACCTGAGGTTATGCTGTCTTTTGGGCTTGTGTAATAGTTGTGTTTGAGTTATTTTTTTCCAGAGAAGTGGACAGCTGAACATAGATGGCTGACTGAGAGAAATAATAATTATCTTGCCTTCCCATTTTCACATCTATAATACCAACAGGAAAAAAAAAAAAAAAAAAAAAGATGTGCATCCTAGCTTGCTGTTGTGAATGAAGCTTTCCAATGAATGTTAACATTTTGGCACTCTAGTCTAGGGACAAGGAATCCCTTGGCTGCAACAGCTGGACTACATAAATAAGACTTTCTATACATCTACAGATATACTAGTTCTGTAACCAAGACTGGCTAATGGGGAAAATGCACACAATTGTCTTATTCAATTCACTAATGACCATGTCTTCATATTTCCACTAATTCACCATGTCTCCAGATCTCATTAGACTTTGGCAAACAGCAGCTACTTTTTTACCCAATCAACAGTGCATTGAAAGAAACAATAAGAGTTCTCATGAAACAATCACTTCATCACAAATAATCAGCATACCAGACTACCAAGCTACCAACAGAAGATCAAACTCTACAACACAGTGAGGTTAGAAAAAAACCCCAAATCAGGTAATGTTCAATGTGAAACCACTGTGTCATGTATTATTGGATTCCAACATTGCTAAAAGTTTTAGTTTTGGAGCCACTTTATGCACATTGGACCAGAATGGTTGAGCCTGACATGAGTTAGAAAGAACAAGCAGAAACCATATTCTGTAGTGCACTGATACCCACAACTGCTTTATAAACTATATTAAATGGAACAAAATATAAAGCAATCTCACTGTGCTACTGTAAATAATGTACTGAAAGTAAAGAGCCATGTTTCTCTACTACTAATTTAGGTTGAATAAGATATTACCAAGGCATTCAAGGTTTTAAGACACAAGGTTTTTCTTAAACAAATTTTATCCAAATTATCTTTAAACGTGTCCTACCACATCCAGTAAAATAGCAAATAAAGTACTTGTTCTAAAATTATGTTATATAAAAATCAAGGTCATTCAAAATGGAAACACTAAAAAAGGGCTATGCTTGCAGAGAATCAAAATTAACTTGTAACAGAAGACCTAGTTTAGCAAATACTCTGAAAGAGAGAACTAAAAGAAAGATAACAAGTCTTTTACTTGAGAGTAAACTTTCATGTGGTTACAGATTTCATCCATTGGTCCTTAAGGAGCTGGCAAATGAAGTTGCTAAGCCACTGTCTATCATATTTGAAAAATCATGGCAGCCAGGTGAAGTTCCCAGTGACTGGAAAAAGGGAAATATAACCCCCATTTTCAAGAAGGGGAAAATGGATGACCCAGGGAATTACAGACCAGTCAGTCTCACCTCTGTGCCTGGAAAAATCTCAGAGCAGATTCTCCTGGAAGGCATGCTAAGGCACATGAAAAACAATGAGGTGCTTGGTGACAGCCAGCATGGCTTCACTCAGGGGAAATCTGCCTGACCAATTTGGTGGCCTTCTATGATGGGGCTATGGAACTGATGGACAGGGGTAGAGCAGATGACGTCATCTACCTGGACTTGTGAAAAGTGTTCGACACTGTCCCACACAACATCCTTGTCTCTAAATTGGAGAGACATCAATTTGATAGATGGACCACTCGGTGGATAAAGAACTGGTTGGATGGCTGCACACAAAGAGCTCTGGTCAATGGCTCAGTGTCTGGCTGGAGGCCAGTGACGAGTGGTATCCCTCAGGGATCGGTGTTGGGACCGGTCTTGTTCAACATCTTTGTTGTTGACACGGACAGTGGGATTGAGTGTGCCCTCAGCAAGTTTGCAAATGACACCAAGCTCTGTGGTTGGGTGGATACGCTGGAGGGAAGGAATGCCATCCAAAGGGACCTTGACACACTTGTGAGGTGGGCTGATGCCAACCTCATGAAGTTTAACCATGCCAAGTGCAAGGTCCTACAGCTGGGTTGAAGCAATCCCAGGCACAGCTGCAGGTTGGGCAGAGAAGAGATTCAGAGCAGCCCTGTGGAGAAGGACTTGGGGGCATTAATCAATGAGAAAATGAACATGAGCTGGCTCCAGCATGAGCCTGCAGGCCAGAAAGCCAACCATATCCTGGGCTGCATCAAAAGGAGCACGACCAGCAGGTTAAAGGAGGTGATCCTGCCCCTCTACTCTGCTCTCGTGAGACCTCACTTGGAGTCTTGTGTGCAGTTCTGTTGTCCTCAACATAAAAAGGACATGGAGGTGTTGGAACAAGTCCAGAGGAGGGCCACGAGGATGAGCAGGGGACTGGAGCTCCTCCCATACAAAGACAGGCTGGGAAAGTTGGGGCTGTTCAGGCTGAGGAAGAGAAGGCTGCGTGGAGACCTCCTAGCAGCCTTCCAGTATGTGAAAGGGGCCTACAGGGATGCTGGTTTGGGACTAATTGTAAGAGATTATAATGACTGGACAAGGGGTAGCGGGTTCAAACTTAAACAGGGGAAGTTTAGTTTAGATATAAGGAAGAAATTCTTTCCTGTTAGGGTGGTGAGGCACTGGAATGGTTTGCCCAGGGACGTTGTGAGTGCTCTGTCCCTGGTGGTGTTCAAGGCCATGTTGGAGAGAGCCTTGGGTGGCATGGTTTATTGTGAGGTGTCCCTGCTTATGTCAAGGGGGTTGGAACTAGACAAACTTAAGGTCCTTTCCAACCCTAACTATTTTATGATTCTATGACTCTACAATGGAAGCTCTGCTCAACTCAAAGAATTATTTGACTAATGTATGAACCTCTAGCTAATCTGAAAGATATGACAGAAATACAATAGGGATTTGACATGTGTGTTTCTGCAAAACAATTGAAGGCCTGTAGTCTGCTTCTGTGGTCTTTAATGTCCTTTCTTCAAGACAGTGTGGTACAATGTTGTTAGAAAGATTAGTGACTTTGTTGAAAAAAGTACCTTAATTTTTAACAAACATAGTTTTAGACCACCAATAGATTATTAAAATAACGGAAAGTCAGAAATACATCTTTGGTTGTAAATACAGCATGCACTTAAATGCATGCACTTACATGCATGTAGCTAAAGAGATGTTATAAATCAAACTATTGGTTGTTTCATTGAAGTGGTATTCTTACTTCATATTTGAATTTGAGATGTGAAAATCCACCTAACCTTGGTTCACACTAAACATATTCATAAGTGAATTTGCTTAGTGTAAAGCCTTCAATATATTTTACTTACTCTTCCTTTGTCAGTTTACATTCATTATAGTTTAACTGAACCAAATATTTCTCCTTCATAGACGGGCATTATTTGCAAGTAAGGATAAAAGGCCCTGCAATGATGGGAGAATAAAGTGGTTACTGATTTTTTGTCAAACTTTGGACCCTCACAACAAATCCATGCAATATTCAAGCCAAAACAGTAAAACCAGTGGTGCAATTCCTCTTTGAAAAAAAATTTATTGAGAAGAAAAATATGCTGTGTGAAAGATCTCATGTTTTGTACAAAGTAACATTACAGGCTTATTCATTTACTGACTACAAATAGCCATCAGACTGCAGTCTTTTTTCTTTTGCATTACCAAGATATTTCTTATGGCATTTTAATGTGCTTAATGTACATGTGTATACATTTTTGTATAAAAACATGTAATATGCTGCTGGGGCCTGTTAGTCTGTCTGTTTATTCTACATGCATATATTTATATGAGAAATATTTTAGTTATTAAACTTCGTGTCAATGAAAAATTAACTTCCCAGTACATTTTTATACAGTAGGTTCACATATTATTGTTACAGTCAGAAAATTGACTGTAAAAATGGTTTTGTTTATGAGCATACCAATTCCTGTTTGTCTTCAAGTCGGTGGGAATCTGCAGTAATGGCTCTGTAGTTAACCAATATATTTTGCAAGCTTTATTGTAGAAACACCAGCTTTGTAAAATGCTTTAGCTTGAAATAAGTTCAGTTTAGCACAAACCTGTATGTCAATTTATTAGCAGCACTTTAATCATTAATAAAGACCCCTCCATTTTCAGTCACCTTGATTCAAAGACAGTTCATTACGTCTATTAACTGCGTAGCAATGGAATAGGCTTTAGAATGTAAAGAAACTAGGACCTAATAATGGAGCCATCAACATGGCATGTAGAAGATAGCTGGGCAGTATAACACACACACAGAGACTTTTCTCATTTGCATACCTTGAGCTGAGCCAAAGAAATTGATAAAGAGTTCAAAATAAATCAGACAAACCTCAGGCTTAGACAATGGGAAAAAAATGGAACACAACTGGACTCTCACCAAATCCCAAAGGAAGAAACTTTGATTGCCACTCACGAGTGAATGATAGCTGACTGTTGGCCCAGGTCCTACTCAGATATAAAATTTCTGAGGAGTGGAATCTGGAGACAATACTTTTTCCTCACATAAATGTCTGTTAGCATATAGCATAGCAGACAAACACTCTGGACACCTACCTGAATTAAATCATTAGTTACTTATCATGGAGAATATACTGTAGGTAAAGGTTACATTTTTTTGCAATTTATTACTGTGGGATGTGTATTCTCTTTGTTGCTGGCCACTCCTTAGGAATGTCGCAGGTTTTTATTCTGCTTAATTCTTGTCATGGTTTTTCCACATTGGTTTGGTTTTTTTTAGTAACTTCCATCATAAGCAAAAACATTAAATACAGCCTTTGTTTCTGAATGCATGCTAGCTTTCATGTATGCTTTCATGTATGGCACAGGAACTGCACTGCTTTGAAAATTATCACAAAGCACAAGTGATTTTTTTTAATGTACAGATATAGAGACATAGCTATGCAAAGATATATGTGCAGCTCTTTTATTTGTGGTATGCTAAAATACTGCGTCAGAAATTACAGCTGAAGTCCTGTTAAAAAACAGTTACTAAGCATCCCACCTTTTTTGGACTCACCTGAAGAACAGTTAAGTCAGTAATCTGGTCAGGTCAATCTGCATGCTTTATTTATCCTTCATATGTGTTTCTAAATGTCCACAATATTGACTACAACAGTGTCATGCTGAAAAGTGCTGCTTGCGCTGAAAAAAGCATAGGAGTAAGCAATGTTCAGTTCAGGGCAAGCTGGTGTCACTTCACAGTCTGTACTCCAAATACAAGAAGAAACAGTTGCTTTAGCCCTTTTGGAGCCAAATTCACAGGGTCTCTGCAGACTAACCAAGTCTGTGTTTATGCTTCAATTCAGCTGGATGCCAGCCAGCAATCAACTGCTGTGAGTAGTACAGTGCTATGCCCAAGTTAATGCGTCTTGCTGAGAAACTGACTTCAAACTCAGAGCTGGATAACAACTGGCAAACAGAGTTAGTTTAGTTCTGTCTGTAAAACACTGAGAGACATAGGTTTAGGTTAAAGGAAATCTGAAATTATATAAAATCTATGGGTTAGGATTTTGTACAACATAACACCATAGTGGGAGCTCCAAGAAAGGGAACACTACCCAAACTGGCATAAATGCTCTAAAGCCTGCTAAGAACTAGGCAGATATATAAAATAGTTGGAAGAGCTGAACTGGGACATCTCTAATTAGATACCTTCTACAGATTGATCAATCACAACTATTTCTTAGAACATAGTTTCCCACTTAAGCTAGATCTAAAATAGATATACATATATTTAAGACAAATCTCAGTGCCCTACATACATTTATTACAATAGTATAATTTGATACAAACTAAAATGAAATTGCAAAAATTTTAACAAGCCCTGTTTTTTTTTTATCTGAATATGTTTTTAACACTTTAAAAATCTTTGAATTTTCCTCTCAGTACATTATTTTATTTAAGAATGTATGCAAAAAAATTTCTCTGCATATTTCATGCTGAAATATGTAGCTGTCTTATAAAATCTGCCTTTTCATCCAAACATTTCACTTTTGAAGCATGGTCGGCATACTTGATAAACATCGTTTCAGAATTAACCACGTGGTCTATTTTTTAATAATAAACTATACTGATGTTGAAATGGCAAATCAATATAATATTTTTATGGAGGCATCTAGTAGGTTACTAAGATGTTATCTTTCTTGGAGTAAGTAATACAAGTGTTATTGAATGCCAGAAAGGAGATTATCATGTGGTGGGATGGAGAAAGCTTCTTGAGCTCCAGAAAGGCTAAAGAGAAATCCTTTTGAGCTCCACAGTACCACTGGGAATAAAAGCCAAAAGCCAAATTTGCATGCAGACAGTACTGAAAAAAGACATGGAATAAAGAAGAAAGCGAAACCGGGATCCTAAGCCCATAGGAATTTTGTGACAAAGACACCTCTACAGGTGCAGAGGGTTTATTTGGTTTTAATTTCTGCAATTTCTTTCTGAAGTAACAACAGATTTTATTTCCAAAAGAATGAAATGTCTATTTTAAAGACACATTGTTTTAGCCAAGAATGAGTAAAGCACTACCAGTATCAGTCATCCCAAAGCAACCCACATTAAAAAAAAGATCAGTATAGCTAAAATTGATATCAGAATGTGAAAAAAATGGTAATTCAAGAAAATGTTCAAAAAAGTCAAATGACACAACTCAGGGACTTTAAGATCTAAGTTAAGCCTGTATTGATGACAGTGGTAGTTTCTCTGTTTGACTCAACAATGATGTAATAATTACAGTGGCTTTTCTCAGGAATGTTTACAGCTCACAAGTAAGCATTGAAGATCTCTGGAAAATTTGGAACCTTGCATTTTATAATTAGGCCTATAAAAGGCTGTTTTTTTTCAACTTTATTAATGATCCAAAGTCTCAATTTTATCATGAAGAAACCATAATGTTTGGGTTGGACTAAGTTAAGGTGGATTGAGAGCTGTCTGAATGGCCAGGTGCAGAGTGGAGAAGAGTGGCATAAGGATTAGTTGCTGGATCCTTACATGTAATGCTATGCTACAGAAATGACATAACCCTCACCCCAAAGTCTCTCTATGCACTCATAAAATCCACTTCAGATTCACAGAGGCATTAAATACACTCACAGTGGAGGAATGCACATTGTCTTAGAACTGCACTTTCAAACAGGACACACAATGTGATTGCTGAGAAACATTCTCTGCTTATTCAGTGGGTCTACTGCATCTTAAACATAGAAACCATTTACCTGTCCTGGAGTAAAACAGTGACCAAATGCTACAAATATTCCATGTTTCTGTGGCATGTGGCTCAGAACCCCTGATGGACACAACATTAGCAGGTAAGAAATACAGGTCTTTCTGATTACTACAGAAACTATATGAAGAACTCCAAGAACTTCCAAGAAAGCAACCTGCAAGAAATAAGAAACATCAAAATAAAAGGAAATATACAAAGGAAATGAAAATAGATAATGGACACAGGAAAAATAAATGGAAAACAGATGCCCTACATAAATGAAATTAATCTCACTTAATTTCAGCTGCTTACCATGCAAATTACCAGGCACTGGAATGGCCTCTCTTTCCTATACAGTCAGGAAGAGAGGGTGATAATTCTGCTGGCGCAGGATTATCATAGGCTGAGGTCAATTTGGCCAGTGTAGGAATCCACTTCAGGATGAAATAAGTCACAGAAAAAATTTATTCCCAGCACTGACCATCTGTCTGTGGTGAGAAACCATAACCTGTTTTGCAGCCAGCACAGATACACTCATCAATTTTACTGCTAAGTACCAACACTGATGGACATTCACAAGTGAACTTTGGTTCCTGAAGTGAGCCCCAGCTCAGTCACCAGGATAGGAACCTGTAAAAAATTATGATTCTGGGGTCTGACAAATCGTATGTGTAGTGCTGGAATAAAACCATTTCTACAGCCCATGAAGACTGAGATTTGAAAACATGCATGGATGCCACCAAATGCCCACTTACCTGGTGTCCATATTGTCTTTGGAGCTGTAAGTTTGGGGTTTGTTTTTTGTTTGGTTTTGGTTTTTGTTTTTGTGTGTGTTTGGGTTTGTTGTTTCTTTTTTTCCCCACAAGTGGTGCAATTTCCTGAAAAGCAGGGCTGCAGTGAGCTTGCGTTCTTTAGAAAGACATGTTTTTCTAACAAGGTCCTCATCATGTCCTCTTATAAGTAGGGCATGACTTCATGCTTTGCACTATTAAGCTATTGAAACTCTGGAATAATTTCCATCAAAGAGGAAAGCAGGGGAGAGATCCAAAAAAAATCAGTGGCTCCCCCTAAGGGAGAGGATGCTGTGACATGCTACTTGCTGACCAGTTAATTAGGGGATGGTTGACTATGCCCAGCCACAACTTGTCTATATGCATAGCATGTCACTGTTGGGGTACAAGGTAGAAACTAATGTCAGGGAAATGTGGAAGGGATGGCATTAATGTGGAAGAAAAGCATCAAGTCCAGGGACATGATCACAGGAAAGCAGATTCCTGTGCTTTCAGCATATGGCCTACTTTGCTTTTTAGTGGAGCCTCTTGTAAAAAAGCTTGAGCCATTATGATACACATAAAAATACTCTTGACTCAGGAGTATCAGGGACAGAGAATTTTTTGTGACTTAGTAATTTACAGCAGTTGCTAGTGCTAGAATGGGAGTTACATGCCTTGTACCTAGATCTTGCAGGGAAGTAAGTAAACAATTCAGTTTACTTCAGTAAACAATTGCTGGAATTCGCTAATTTGCTTTCTTTTTCTAACCAGAGGCACCCATCAAGGGAAGGAAGCTCTTTTCTACTTATCCTCATGACCAAGGTGGTAACATTCTGTTTCAAAGTACATTAGTCCTGGTAACACATATCATGACATATAATAAGGGCATTTTTGGTGTACAATGAAGAGCCTGTTTAGATCAACGAAGTTATTTTACTGTCTGTAAGTTGACTGCCAAACTGTCAAATCAGAATCTCTGCAAAATTTTGTTTTTGTTAACACCTACCACTTGAAAAGCTGAAATAAGTATTTTGTGTCTGGAAGTCTCAAACCAATCACGATTTGTTGCTCTGGCCTGGAAGTTCCTGTTCAGCTACCTGAAGTAACTATATTACTTAGGATATATTCAAATCCTCTGTGAGTAAGCACTGAGAAAATACTGAATTAACTTTGGTCCCAGTCCTCAGAAATATATTTTCATGTGACATCTGTAAACATTTAAACAAATGCAAGAAACAAAGCATTTAAACATATAATTCTATGAGTCTATGAAACATGCCTCACATCACATCAAAACCACTTGAACTCATATTTAGCTCTTGAACACGGATCAGGAATGCAATGCTGAGTTAGGGACGTACAGTCTTTCTTTGGCTCGCTTTCAGCAGTGTGACATATTTCACAGTCAGAGCCTAGATGACCTTTCTGTCCTACAGTCAATGGCCCACTTTCTAAAGCTAGTGGGAATACTGTCAAAAACCTTAACAGACCTCATCTAACAATTAGTCTCTGCTCTAATAAATACAGTTGAAGGTGTGTCTTTGATGAAGTGGTGCTAGCCATTCCAACGGCTCCTGCTCATGTTTTATTTAAAACCAAAAGAAATATTTACATGAAACTTACATGGAATTGAAATATGAGTTCTATTCACGCACTGGCAGATTTAATTTATGCCAGGTACAAAGTGTTGGTCATTTTCCTCCCTGCTTTCTTTAAAGAACTTAAACATGTAAAGAACAAGCACTGTCTCCTGGTATAAGCCATAGGTCCTTGTGGTGTTGATGCAATTATGTAGCATACCATTCAATGCAGAGAAAAGGCTTCAGGTACAGAAACCATTACAGAAAGTTTCTCTTACACATTTCTTTTTCAGTCTCTCACTAAAAATAAGTGCATAGCACTTGACTTTTTCACCAGATAGCAGCATTTTGTCATTCTTCACAGTATCACTGAATACAACACTTGACTGCTAGCACAGGAACCAGAACTGTAATGTTATTCCCTTCATAAGCTTTCTTTCCCCATGTGTCACAACTATTTTTGTCAGGCATTGACATCTAAGTGGTTTCTTAGACCCTTAGGCAGCCAATGCACTTAAGGAAAGATTGGATGTATTTTTCAAGTCAGGAACTTTCACATACAGTTGGACTATTCATTGAGCTGCCTTGCAGAGTAAAACATTGCCCACAGAAATATGGCAAAGTAACTTGCTGGTAGTGAAGATAGTGACAGGAGGCAGCTTCCTTTGCCCCATGATCCTGATACTAACCCACAGGGCTGGATCTGGGGCTGTGAGGTACTCCATGGATAGCAGCAGTGTCAAGACAGCTCTTGTGAAGTGGAGGACTGATACTGCAAAGATACTCCTGCTGAATGCTCCAACATTAAGGAAAACTAATCAAAGCCAGGTAGACTTTGCTTGCATGAATTTCAAGCAATTTTTCCAGGAGGTTGTGCCTTCTCTTTTTGAATTCTGAATTTCACACTAAAACTTAATGTTAGAGAAACAAGAATTGAAACAGAATGTAAGTGAGGATCAAAAGTTGAAGTTTTACAATGATCATTACCTTTCTGATTTTTCAGAAACTCCAGGTTACTCCAGTAACAAATGAACCCGGCCAAAACAAAAAAATGTACCCAGCCCCAACAACACCTTCAAGTCTCCTTAGAAAAGAACTGTGTTTGTAAGAGTCCAAATCCAGTAATATACCCTCGAAATTTTATCCTGATAGAGAATAATTCTGATACATTTATTACACTCTCAGCAGAAGAGAAATCAAAATACTGTCAGAATTCTTTACTGTACTCAAATCCAACTGGTTTACAAGTTTAACTGTCCCATCATTCAATATTTTCCCAACTATATTTACTCATAAGAAGGTATTTCGAATTCAGAGCGACATTGTGAGTAAACTGCCTCTTAGAGAAGCTGACTTTGCTCACCACAGTTTCTCTTGATGTTTTTTGATACACTGTCATGTAGGACTCTACCTATCAATCCTGCATACCTTTGCAGTCACAGTTCAGAAAACATATGTTCCCATGAATGCAAATACAGAAGCCCTTACAGAGTAACACAAGACTCAATTTGTCTCAAGCTAGTATTTGGAAGGGATATACAATATACAAATCAAGGCTCCTCAGAAAATTCCCTGCATGGCAAGATAGGTGATAAAGATACAATGAAGTGACATAAAAAAGTCAGTGTAAAATTGTGTTTCAAAATACTAATCTGTTGAAATCCACTGCAATGTGAATCTGAATGTGAAAGATAGTATCAGAAAAGACTGAAGGAAAAAAAGTCTCCCTAGTACTTCAAAGATTATGTTCAGTGCCTTTATACTAATATAAGCGAAAACCCTAACATTTTGCCATGGAACTGGGAAGTAACGAATGCTGTTTTTCTGCATGAGATTAACTATGTGAGTTTTTTAAGTTTTCCATTTAAAAATTAAAGCAATATTTCACTAGTAGAAATGGTCATGTGTGGAAAAGTTACCGTTCCTTTCTTTCATATCTCAAATCAAAAAGCCAAAGCTCTTTCAAGATAGACCAGACATGAGGTTTTCTTTCTGTCAAAGGAAATGTCCATCAGGGCAGGAAGGACTCAGTTTTTCAGTCCTTCATCTCTCAGAACTGAACAACTCAGCAGAATCTGGAGATGGGGGAACTGATACTGTGAGTTTGTGACAGCTGATGCTACCCAAAATCTTCCCTTTGAATCAGTCTGAGGCTGAGAAAAAATGCCTTCCAGAGAAAATTTTACTGGCACTGCTGCATTCTTCTAAAATGAGTTATTTTATATGAATCAATATTTTTTACCAGAATGTTTCTAATAAATCCCAGTTTTAAAATTTACTCAGCTTTAATACTCAGGTTTGTGACCTGCAGTGTTCTGCAGTAAGTAGATATCAAGAATGCAGAAATGCTAAAGAAATGATGCAGAGAACCCCCCAGACTCTCTCCATGCTTTTTAGAGATGATTTATTTGCACAGTACTGGTCAGTTTTCAGGGGTTCTGTCTGGTCATTGTTTTCACAACATGTCTGTCCCTCATCTGACAGGATATTTCCATAGTGAATGTCTGTTGTGGTTTGCCTGTTGTGTATGTTTCTTGCAACAGAATTGTACCATATTACTAGACAACACAAAGAGTGAAATCTTAGCTTTAGTTTAACTTCTTTAAAGTAGGGATAGGCATATAAGAAAATAGTCTATTTTATAACAAATAAATAGTAAAGAACTGAAACCAAAATGTTGTGACTAATGGACCTATCTTTGAAGGTTGCCTTTGATTAGGGAGCTGGATCAGATAGGTGACCTGAAACCTAAAGTATTTTATGATTACATGATAAAGTTCTAAGTACAAATAATTACATTGCCCTGTTAGCATACAACTGTGGGTTTTCTGGTGTGCAGCCTTAAAAACAATGTTTTCCTCAATAAAAAGACTTAGCAGTTTGCTACAGAGACAGCAAAATCAAAAGAGGAACATTTGCGGAGGGTGATAAGGGGAATTTTTACATTGTGTAATTCAGAAACCTAAGGTTTGGGCCTAAAGATGTCCTGTTCCATCTGTTAAATCTGCACCCTGGGCAGAAGCATCCACTAGAAGTCCCAAGCCAGCATCCCTGTAGGCCCCTTTCACATACTGGAAGGCTGCTAGGAGGTCTCCACACAGCCTTCTCTTCCCCAGCCTGAACAGCCCCAACTTGCCCAGCCTGTCTTTGTATGGGAGGAGCTCCAGTCCCCTGCTCATCCTCGTGGCCCTCCTCTGGACTTGTTCCAACACCTCCATGTCCTTTTTATGTTGAGGACACCAGAACTGCACACAATAATCCAAGTGAGGTATCACGAGAGCAGAGTAGAGGGGCAGGATCACCTCCTTTGACCTGCTGGTCATGCTCCTTTTGATGCAGCCCAGGATATGGTTGGCTTTCTGGCCTGCAAGCTCATGCTGGAGCCAGCTCATGTTCATTTTCTCATTGATTAATGCCCCCAAGTCCTTCTCCACAGGGCTGCTCTGAATCTCTTCTCTGCCCAACCTGCAGCTGTGCCTGGGATTGCTTCAACCCAGCTGTAGGACCTTGCACTTGGCATGGTTAAACTTCATGAGGTTGGCATCAGCCCACCTCACAAGTGTGTCAAGGTCCCTCTGGATGGCATTCCTTCCCACCAGCGTATCCACCAAACCACACAGCTTGGTGTCATCAGCAAACTTGCTGAGGGCACACTCAATCCCACTGTCCATGATCATGAACATCTAACACAAGGAAAATGAAATCATCAGAAATGAGTCCCCAAGGTAAAAAGTAGACCAGATTCCCACTAAGAGCTCAGGTTTATCACTGCCTGTGTAGTCACAGCTCCAACCTAGTGTCCTGCATGTGCCTTCCCTCCACTGTTTTGTTCTCTTTAAGGAACATCCACAAGAACACAATAACTCCTCTCCTCACTCTGTTCAGCATCTCCTTCACAGATTGCCAAAAATCTATTTAGGAATGAAATAATAATTAAAAAAACTCAGAACACCCCAGAGTTGTATTTTTGATGTTAACAGGTAACTGAAAATTATCAATAACAGGGCTTCTAGGTGAGATTGGGAATTAGTGAATAGTAACAAAACATGGAGAAAGTTACTCCTTTTCATCTTCTAGGACAAGACTGGCTACATAACTTGCTGACTCTGTGAACTCTGTGTTCTGTCTGCTATGGTAGCAATTAGCTAAAGAGCAAGTGGATGGAAAAGTCATGTATAACCTGTTGGTAAATATTTTGGCCAACATACCTACAGTCTCCCAGAAACGCCTTTCTTTTGTTCCGGCACAATAAAAATCATGGGCAAAGGTAAAACATGTTCATGCTCTTTCATAAACATCAGGCTCCAAAACTGAAGAGCCTGCTTCAATCTATAGCTCTCGCCTCACCCTTCTTGTTCTCCCCAAAGACTGCCAAGCATGTCTTCCTCACTTGCACAGGAGCTGCCAGCAACCTTGTTCTGGGTTCAGCTGTAGCAAGTCATTTTTCTCCTTCTTAGTGGCTGGTGCAGTGGTGCATTTTTGACGAGCCTGAGAACGGTGCTGTTGTTACTAAGTAATGTTTACTCTGATCAAGGACTTTTTCTGTCTCATTCTCTGCCAGTGAGGAGGGGCACAAGAAGCCAGAAGGAAGCAGAGACAGGACCTCTGACCCAAAATGGCCAAAGGGGTATTCCATACCACAGCACGTCATGGCCAGTGTATAAACTGGGGGCAGTTACCCGTAAGGGACTGATTGCTGCTCTGATTGGGCTGGTATTGGTCAGCAGGTGGTAGCAGCTGTATTCTCTCCCTTTGTTGTTTCCCTTATCATTATTATTATTGGTGGTAGCAGTGGTTTGTGTTATACGTTTGTTACTGGACTGCTCTTATCTCAACCTGTGGAAGTTACGTTCTTTCAATCCTTCTCCCATCCCTCTGGGAGTGCGGGCTTAAGGTGGGGGAGAAGGAGGGGAGTGAGTGAGTTGCTGTATGGTTCTAAGCTACTACCTGGGCTTAAACCATGACAAGCCCTCTAAAGGAAAAGGAGGGAAACTGGGCAACTGTACAGATGCAGTGCTTAGCAGTGCTACATGAGAGACTGCTACATGGCCAACATCCACCTCTGCAGCTGTCACAGCCTCAGAGGTATAGGAATTGCAGCATTTCCTCTTCAGGCTGAATGTGAAAAGCAGCCTGCAGAGCAGTACAGGCAGAGCAGGGTGGACAAAAGCCACTGCAGGATGGAGTTTGCCTCAAACCGTTTTCTCTGACAAAAAAAAAAAAAATAAAAAAAAAATAAAAAATTAAAACCAACAAAAAAACCAAACCAAACCAACCAACCAACCAACCAAACAAAAAAAAAACCCAAAAAACAACAAAGCAAAAGAGCATTCTTTTCCAGAAGCCATGTGCAGAAGATACCAAACATCTGCATGTGGTGGATCATATTGGGTTGAGCACCGATGACCCTTTTAGTAGCTCGACATAAGTTAGGCCCTTGGCAAAAGCAGGCCTTGGGTCTTGCAAAAGCACCCTTAGGTGAGTTTAGGACAAGTAAGGAGAAGTAAAATATGGAAGTTACACTGGCAGATGGTGTAACACAGGATGAAAATGCCAGATGGTCAAGATGTTGCAGTTAGGTGGAAAGCATCAGCTAGATTTAGTAGCATCTCTGAAGCTGACCAATCAGGAATTGTAGAAGTTGCTGATAAAGTAAGAATAAGAGCTTTGGAACCCTATAAAAGCAATTACTGTTTGGAATAAAGATGGCATTCGCTTGATCACATTGATCGCAATGATCACATTGATCATCTAAGTGTTGTCCGTGACTCCCGCGTCAACTTCTACAGTTGTCTGAAATAGCGAGAAAAACTGAGAAAAAAATGTTTCCCCTCTTCCCCAGAAGTTTACATCTCCTTATCCTCCTGGTAGTGAAAATAAAGATAACAGGAAGAAAAAATATTTTTAAAAAAATCTTACTTTAATGTTTCTTTTCTTCCCCATGCATATTACACCTGAAATATTGTCAGTGCTCTGAAGTGTTTTCCCTTTAAGCATCACTAGATGGTACCACTTTGCAGACTTCTTCACACTAAATTAAAATGTGACCATAAATGGTGACTTAAAGAGATTATATTTATTATAATACGATTTTTTTTTTCAGTTGTGCTTATCTATGACAGCTGCATTTATACCTGTGCTTAAACTGTGTAACTTTAAGAACTTCATGAGATTGAAATAAAGGAGGGAAAAAGCTGTGTGACTATAAGAGTGTGTCCATGCCTTCATTTTGACTTGAGGAAGTGTAATCTGTGGTTTAGGTATAACCGGGGACTCTAAATATATATATCAATACCATAAAATCTGAAATTTGTTTAGATGGAATTTTTATGAAAACCAAACTCGTTGTAGCATCTCTAAGCAATCTTCTAAGCTTATAGTTCTATAAGTATACAAGCACAAAAAGCAGATGAAGGCAGGCTTAAATGATATTTTTCATCAAAGTGATGTTCAACATGATAAGAATCAGTAATTTTGTTATCCATTCAGAGGCAAAACCAAAATTTTATTCAACCTGAACCAAAATGAAAATGTTTTAGCCTTCATGATAGGAATGTAAAGTTCTGTTCAGAAGTTACCTGTTGTACTGACCTGACACACTGTGCCAGAAGATATCTGCCATCTGAGATAACGGGAGGATGGTATAAAGCCTCTCTGCAGGATTCCAGTTGAAGCTCTAGAAGAAAAATGCAAAGCTGGCTTTTTCAAAGCTGACGAACCTGTCGAACCAGTGAATGAGTGAATAATTCAGAGATGGGATACTCTCAGTTTCTGTCTTATTACTATTCCAGTTTGCACACTATGAATAGGGATTAGAAATGAGCCTAGAACCCTGCAACTCCAGCTACTAGCCATTAGGCCTTGGTCTTTCTTGCGTAAGACTGCAAGTCCTGTATCAGTATACCTCTATGAAGAAGAGATGTCTTTTCCTGTCTGTGAGTCACCAACTCCCTGTTTTCTTGGGGCATGGTCTTCAGTACTGAATTCTTTCAAGAGTATCAGCAGAAGCCAGGATACTCAGTATAAATTTTTCCTTCCCTAGGTTTTGTTAATCAGTATCTTACTGACGAAGTGGAAACTCTTCCTAGAGAAGAAAGCTTCCAAAGTGATACATGGCATAAAGCTTTCCTGGATACCCTTACTCATTCAAAAATGCTCATTATTCCCTTTAAATTTGAAGATACCACTTCTCTAGCTCCTTAAGTTCACTTCTAGCATGATACATTTTAGTACCTTTGGGTTATTCTGAAGAGTGCGTGTCTGGGCAGCAGCTAATGTCTCAGTGCCCAGGTTTACAGGTTCACCATGCTGCTCTGTAAAGAACATCTTACTAGCCAGTTTACTGCTAAATCATTTTTAACTCAAGCCAAGTTAATGTAAAAATGTTAATAAAATTGTTCACAACATCCAAAATATCAAGCAGAGTTACAGAGACTTAAGTGAAGAAATGAAGGAAAAATCACTTTTAATTCCCTTGCAGAACCGATCACTCTCTTCTGCCAGCAGACCAACTTGTAAGTTTTCCTAACACATAGTTTGTCAGGGAATATCTGATTTATTAGGAAGAATCTTCTCCTTATGGAGTATTTTGGCTAGACTCCATATAGAGTATTACACCCAGTCTCACCTTTTGAAGACTTTTAGGGACTAAGGCGAGTTGTGCCAGACTAAATCCATCTTCCCAAAGGTTAGTCACTTATTCCCATTCATGCAATGAATCAACTGTTTCTCTCAACTGAAATGGTTCCACTTAATTCTCAAAGTGAGTATCTCTTTGTAACCGGAGTGTCCCTTTCTACATTTTCTTGGTTAATTAGCGATACTTTCATCTCAGCATTGAAAATTCCTCCTATTGGTAACTCACTTTACATGTTCTCTTATGAAATGTCTTCTCTGCTAAGCCCTTTACAAACATCTTCTCTAAGCCCTTATCTATTCTGGTAACTTTCCATTTAGACCTGCTGTATGAAACAGTATACAACAGTTACTCCCAAGGTCTTCTATCTCTTGAGATCCACACTTTATTCTTTTACAGAGGGCTCATTCCTTCAGAAAAGATGGTAAAATGCCAGTAATGTAGGACTTAATGTCTCTTAATCATATTTCATTCATACCTCTTTTCACCAGTGTGCAACCACATGGGCTGTAAATACTTGGTTCCAAGTTGCAGGGTGTTTGTTTGGTTTTGTGTTGGTTTTGTTGTTGTTTTGTTTTGATTTGGGTTTGGTTTTCTTGTTCTTTTTTAATTTCCTCTCATGAAATATAGGAATTTCAGGTGTAACAGAATACCACGTTTATTCAGAAATAAAACAACTTTTGCTTTAAGAGGAAAATGTTATCTTTAATGCCCAAAGGCTTACAGGTAGTGCTTGCTGTTTTCCCCATATCCCCTATGCCCCAGCTTTGAACAGGAATACATTTCAGAATGCACTGAGTATTTTGACAGAGCAGGTTACTAAAGAGTGATTTGAAATACTCCAGCATGCCCTTTATGAAGCTGCTCATAGCTGCTGTTCTGCATATTGTGACCCACAGGGTGTTGTTGAGAATTTTAGTATGGGCAATTTGCAAACAGAAAGTAGAGATTTAGAGAAAGAATGCATATTTCTCCATAGAATAGTACATAAATTTTTGAAGATTTTTTATTCATTTATATGCCATTTTTCCCAGACATAATGGTAGAACTGTGTTCAGTACAGATGCAGTAAACAAAAATACATCAAAGCTAAACAGAATAAGAAGCAAAAGTCTAGAAATATTATTAGGCACCAGAAGCTGAAGCAGAAGAAAAAACAAGAAATAACAGGAATTAAATATGAAGCATGAGGGCATTAAAATATTAAAAACATGCTGTATCTTCCACTATCAACCAAACTAGTCAATTCAGAACTGAAGTGCAGGATGCTACTGTACAAGCTCACAGTCAAGAAAGGGATATTCTGCATTGAAGGTAAGTTTCTGTATTTTTTTCTTTTTTGAAGGAGTGATTAGTGGTAGACCTAGATATCAGATGTTCATCCATGAGGGAAAGTTAATTCTTTCAACAAGGCACTTTGCCAGCGCTGACTTGTCTGGAGCAGTGCTCATTTTGAGGTAATTAAGGCTAGTTCAGAAAAGCAGTTTTCCATTTTTGCAGTTGTTCACTGGAACTGCCAGGGGTTGAGTTTCTTTCGGAGAAGGTGATAAAAGACAAGAAGTGCAAGTGGCATGGAGTTTTCTGGTGACATATGCACATTAAAACCCAAAGAACTGTTCTGTGGGGAAAAGCAGCATTTACACACCTCTGATCAGTGTGGATCAGGGAGGTGATTATTGTTAGATGAAAAGGTGCCACCACAGGTAGATCTGACAGGAGAACTTAGAGAAGGAGGCTATTTTAAAATTAAAATTGTCAAGTGGAGGAAAGAACTATGCTTGAAAGTTTTAAATCTCCCAGTAAAAATATACTGGCGTTTTCAGTACACTATGACATTTGGGGAGGAAAAAAGATTTCATCAAGAACCTGATTTCCTTTTCATTGTTAGAAAAGGTTCACAAGAATGTGTACCCAACTACAGGTTATGTTTAGTTTAACACCCCTGAGTATCTACCACGTCATGACTGTCCCATGAGTAAAAAAAAAAAAGAAATAAAAAAGGGGGAAAAGAAAGAAAAAGAAGTGGACCAGGTAAATCAAGTGTTACCAAATTAAACTCTTATCCATCACCACTTTCCTTCTCTATTCTCTCTGTTCCCTGATAACAGCAAAGATCCCTATATTCTTATAGCTGCTGTTCAGGATACTGTGACCTGAAATGTCCTATGGGAAGTTCAGATATAGCTTATTCAAATATTCAAATTAGAGATTACAATGAAGAACAGGTATTTCCAGTCCATAAATTCTAGATAATTTTTTATATTTCCTTTTTAAAAATCTACTTATATGCCATTTTCCTCACACATAATGGTAGAACTGTGTTTCATCCAGATGCAGACCATATCTCTGGGAAAAGCTTACTCTCTCTTGGGCTTGGGAAAGCACAGTAGGCAGCAAGAAAGTCTGAATATAAGCTTTGTTTCTCCAGTATAATTCTTCTGACTAGAATTTACTAACACTGTAACTCCGCTCTGTAGTTTTCCCAAAAAGAAGTTGTTCTGTCCAATGTCTTCAGTTCTCTATTTTTGTCACAAGAGACACATGATGTGTATGAATGGCTTGTTCTCACTGGGGGCTATGTCATCCTCTGAAGAAGGGACAAAGCAGAGCCCTCTGCAAAGACAACACTTTATTTTCCCTTCCCTTTTGTAGCAACAGAGTCTGTTCAGGGCAAGCACCACACTTCAAAATACACTGGCCAAATGGGAAAGAAAGCTGTAGCTTTGCATATCTGGAAATTTGCAGGTCACATACCACTGTCAAAACAAGCCAGAAACATAAACAGGACACAGAGATGAATTAAAAATGAACTCACTTGGACCAGAGTCAACTGCTTAGGGTTCACTACAGCTCCATGGCCCAACTCAAAACGCATAAGCAGAGGGCATGGCAGAATGAGGTGGATTGAGCAGTTGTTTCTGCTCTGACTGAATCACTCGGAGTTTCCTTTGCTGACAAAAGTAAACTGTAAGTCACACTGAATCTGCATTTAAAGGGCATTTGGTCTTATGGGTGAGCTCACTATGGGAGAAGTTACAGATGTATTAATCTCAAAGCTGCACCCAACCTGAGGTCCCACCATATCTTTTTTATAACAACTGAACCTAGCTCCTCCATGTACCCAGAACAGAGGAGGAATTGATAACAAGTTCTTGACAGAATTTCATGAGGTCTGCTGTTAGCTTGATTAGGAAAATGATGATGCAAATTGATGATGCATTCACAAACTATTTTTGGCTTTCATTTCCTAAAACTTGGTTTCCTCATCTAAATGAAAGCAATATTATTTGCTATTAACACAGAATTCAAAGCATTCTAGAATGGAGGAAAAATTGATTTTTCTTTTTCTTCTCCAACTCAATAAAAAGGTACTTCTCAGACTTAGCTAAAGAGATTTTAAAGCGCTCAACTTCGAATTTTTGTTATCTCCCTGCTAGCTGAATTCATATCCACAGATTTTCAAGTATTCTTTATCTTTCCAAATATAACCTTAGTCTCCAGCTCTCTCAAACTCCAGGAGAGAAGAGGAAATTGAGAGGAGAGGGAGAGGAGAATCAAAAGCAGCGTGACCAGTAGGTCAAAGGAGGTGATCCTGCCCTTCTACTCTGCTCTTGTGAGACCTCACTTGGAGTATTGTGTGCAGTTCTGGTGTCCTCAACATAAAAAGGACATGGAGCTGTTGAAACAAGTCCAGAGGAGGGCCACGAGGATGATCAGGGGACTGGAGCATCTCCCATACGAAGACAGGCTGAGAAGGTTGGGGCTGTTCAGCCTGGAGAAAAGAAGGGTGCGTGGAGACCTCTTAGCAGCCTTGCAGTATCTGAAGGGGACCTATAGGGATGCTGGGGAGGGACTCTTCATTAGGGACTGTAGTNCCTGGAGAAAAGAAGGGTGCGTGGAGACCTCTTAGCAGCCTTGCAGTATCTGAAGGGGACCTATAGGGATGCTGGGGAGGGACTCTTCATTAGGG
>NDXB01011970.1:8522-22185 GCA_002631895.1 Agapornis roseicollis
CCCCCCCCCCCGTCTCCGCAGACGGCGACATGGGCGAGTGCGGAGCCCCCGGGGACGTCAACTCCAACGTGCTCATCGCTCCCAGCACCGGCGACGCGCAGCTGGACAAGGCGGTGTGGCAGTGGCTGAGCTGGGACAAGGTGGGTGCGTGGTTGTGGTTGTGGTGGTGGTGGTGGTGGGGGGGGAAGCGGCATCACCCCCGTTACACCCGGTGGGGCTTCTCCGTCGGTTTGGTTTGCCGTCGTTTCCAGCGCGTTCCATCCCGTTCCCATCCTGCCCGGTGCTGAGGGTGGTGGTTGGCCCCTTCTCCATCCCCACGGCTCGTTCCCCTGGGGGTGGGGTTGAGGGGTGGCCTTGGGAAATAACCGCCCCGATCCCAAAATGCTGCCGGCACTGGGAATTCCGTACCCTGGCAGAGGGGAAGGGGCAGGCAAGCGGCTCCCCGGGGCTGTACCTGATGGGATGATGTCACCGCGCTGCCACATGGAGCACGGCACCTGCTCCGTGTTGCTCCTGCGCCTTCGTGAAGACATGAACGCCGTCTCATGGACCCTCAGTTAAGGGTGGTTTGATGCTGTTAGGGGCGAATGGCGTGGGTTTGTTTTCTGCCCTCGTTGAACGCCATCCCTTACAAAGAAACAGGCTGGAGAGCCTGCTGTCCTGCCCTACCCCTTCCCTTGCCATCCTCATCAGGGTGTCAGGAGGACTGCAGGCTCTGTTAGCTCCGATTAAGCCATCCAAAGCAAATCTGAGGCCATAATAATAACGATGATATTAATACGGTATCGAAGGTTATGTTGCTTGCCTTGTTGAAAGGGTCACTTCTGTCTTCCAGCTGGTTTGCCCAAGCATCATGGCTTTTGCTTTAAAAATATCTTGGAGATGGGGGAGGGTAAACAAGCAGTGGCTTATGTGGCTGTTTTCCTGCTTTTTTTCCCTTTTACTTTATGGAGAGTGATTATCAATGTGTTTATGCTGTTTCCTCCTTGTTTAGTCCTTGGGATCGAAGCAGGAGGGCTACAAGTGTGCTCTGTGTTGGCCCTTAGATGAGCTTTATGCTACTTGGGAATCTGCTCTCTGCCTTCATTGGTGCAGGACCATCTGCTGTTGTGGAAATAGCTGGGAATAGGAGCATGGGGGAGGGAAGGAGTGGAAGGAGGAAATAGCATTCCTGATAATACACTTGGTAATGTGGACTGGACTCCAGTAAATGTGGGGGGGGGGTTGGTGGTTTGAAAGGTTGGTGGGTCTTTTTTAAAGCACTTTAATGTATGTTTATCCTGAAAATGCATGGAGTGGAAGAATCCCAGAATTCCAGGTTGGAAGAGACCTCAAGGATCACCTGGGCCAACCTTTCCAGGCAAAGCATGACCTAGACTGGATGCTCAGCACCCTGTCTAGCCCAATCTTAACAATGTCCAACACTGGGGAGTCACCACTTCCCCAGGGAGAATTATCCCAATGGCTGCATTGTTCTCATTGGGAGAAAATTCCTCTTGTCTCCAGTGGGAATCTCCCCAGGAGGAGCTTGTGTTCATCACCCCCAGTCTGCTCATGGGACTCCTTGACAAAAGGGAGTCTCTATGTTCTCTGCAGGCACCCTTTAACTCCTGGCACATGGGATAAGGTCTCCTCTGAGAACTTGCACTTTTTGATATGAAGGTTACTGGGGAAAAGACTTTGATTCAAGGCAGAGTAGGGAAAGTTAACTGTTTCTATAGCCCCTGGTAGGGCTAAACCAAGCCAGCTGAAGAGTAGGCTTGATGGTACCTGCTTACCCTTGCTCCCCTAGGTGATAATCATGACCTGCGCTATTGGACTTGCTACTTGGGGAGATGTTAAAGAGAGTTCCTGTGGATTTTGAGTACTCAGAACCACCTGAAGGAGGAGGAGTGGATGCTTCAGCAGGGGCATACACCGTGGGTTCCACAGTGGGGGCTGTGGAACCTGGTTCTGAAGCACTTGCAGTCACTCTGTAGAGGATGGAAACGAGGTGAAGGTGTTGTGGGACAGGAGAGCAAGGCCAAACAAGCGAGAATGGCATGAGGAGGGATTATTTACCCCTGCCACCACTTTCCTGACCCTCTAAGCAGGGACAATCCATGCACTACATTCCCAGCAGTATTTTGCTGTGGGGAGCTTTTGTCCTCTAACTTAATTGAAAAGTACGTGCTGTAATTAATGATGAGAGTTGTGTTTCCACCCTTTTGAATTGGGTTTTATGTGCTAACCTCTTGTTAAAGCATAACTGGTTACAGGCTGGGCTGTGGGTGGAAGAAACCTGACCATATGATGAGCCTTCTGTTTTCTTCTTCTCCCACCACTATCTGCATCATCATTAGTGCTTCTGGCAACTGGTTTAAAGGAAGCGCAGTAATTAAATCTCCCTCTTTTCCCATTCTCTCTCATTAATGCTGTGTGTTTACTCTTGTCTTTGAGACAGGCCTGGAGGCACAAGGCACCTTCCTTGTGGTTGATCCTCGTTGGTAAACTATGGCAACAGTTAGTCATTGTTCTGTTTATTTTCCCTTTGATTCCTCTTAATCCACTCCCTAACTTTCCTAGTGTACATCCACATCTGCCTTGACACTCCTAAAGGAGTTTGGCTCCCCTTGGAAAGCTGTGTTGGAGCAGTGATCCCCAATAAAACTGCTCTTTAGAGCAAATGTTAGAGTTTTGGACCTTGGTTGTAGTAATGACTTTATGTGCTTGTTTTGAGTTACTTTATAGAGTGGCAAGGTTTTACTACACGGAGTGGCATGGAAATGATGCGTGCTGTGTGGAGCAGCTGAGCATTTGTTGTATGCTGAAGCAGAGGAGGTTCTGGTGTAAGTCAGGGGTCAGGTACTGGCCCAGCACCTGGTGGAAGTGACCAGGATGATTAAGATAGAATCATGGCATGGTTTGGGTTGGAAGGGACCTTAAAGCATCTCCAGTTCCAGCCCCTGCCACAGGAAGGGACCCCTTCCACTGGAGCAGCTTGCTCCAAGCCCCTGTGTCCAACCTGGCCTTGAGCACTGCCAGGGATGGGGCAGCCACAGCTTCTCTGGACCATCACCCTGGGCCAGCGCCTCAGCACTCTCATCTGCCTTATTTAACCTGAACTCCCCCTGTTTCAGTCTGACCCCATCACCCCTTGTCCTGTCACTGCAGTCCCTGATGAAGAGCCCCTCTCCAGCAGCCTTGTAGCCCCCTTCAGACACTGGGAGCTGCCCTGAGGTCTCCATGCAGCTTCTCTTCTCCAGGCTAAAAAGCCCCCAAGATCCCCATCTACTTAATGAAAAACATGATCCCAAAGAAAGAGCCACAGCTTAGCCTCAACGTCAGAGGAACTGATGGGTACCCTCTGCTTTCCCCCAGTAAGTGCTCAGTGTGCAAGGCTGGAGCCTAAGCGCAAGCTGTTGGCTGCTGGTTTATTCATTACCTCTCTGGGATCACTGTCGAGGCTCTGGTTCCCTTGGTGTGCTCAGGGTAGTGTAGCTTTACCCATCTCCAACAGAGATCTGGAGGAGTGTTTGTACATGGACTGTTCCTGGGCTGTGGTGGAGTGTATGGGGGGGGGGTGTGGGAAGGGGATGCTGTGTGGTTGTCAAAGGCACGGTTAGAACATCCCATGGAGGGGAGAACTTGAACTAGTTCTCCAGGAGCTATTTGTACAGGCCCCTTTCACTGTACTTTCACTTTACTAATTCATGGCCTCATTGTCAGAGCATAAATACAGCATGAATAGCTTCCTGCTTGCTGGCAGTGCAGCTTGGCTGGTTGCAGGGCTTTGTTTTGGAGTGCTCCTCCGTGTTCTTGTCCTTCTTGTGACTTTTAAGACGGAAAAGTGGCTTTTAAGATGTGAGTGACTTTCAAGAGGAAATGCACTTGGGAGTTAATGACCAATAAGCTGCTCCTGTTATTCAGCTTGTGAGATTTCTATCTGAAGACCTTTTAAGTGATTATTTAAGAGTAAAAATGGGGAAATCAAGTCTAGGAATTGGCATGCTCTAATATTAGAACACTGAAGATAAAACTGAGTACTTAAAGTAGTTGAGTCTGGGTAAACAGGGACACAAACCCCATGTTGGTACAACCAAAATGGGTACAACCATTTTGAGAAGCTCTGAAAGAGCACAAGGACTGTCCTTCAGTGCTGTTCTAAGCCTTTAAGCTACAGAAAGTCTATCAGGATGGGTTTGAAACGGTACTTCACAGTGATAGTGTCTACTGATCCTATATTAGTAAATAAGCTGTATGCTGTCTATGGTGTTCTTATGGAAGTGGGAAAGGGCGTTGCTGTTCTGTGTGTGCAGACGTTTAACCATGAGAGTCAGAAATAAGACTTGAGAATTAAGGCTTGCTTTGGACAATAGGGGCTTTCCCTGTATTGGGTACCTCTGTGTTCATAAATGTAAGTGATGAACCTCACGATGATGTGACCTGCTTTTTGCCTGTCGCTGCTTCCTGTTTGTACATTGAGCCGCGGAATGAAATCAGCAGAGTTTGAGCTGTGCTGCTTGCTGCTCCTCTCGCCATTAGTGTTTGGTCTTTTTCAGGACCTTTCTAACCAGAGCATTGCTAGTTCAGAGCTTTTTAACTGTTCTTCCTCACAGACACGGGTTTCCAGGTGCTGGTGTGATGTTCCTGTCCCCTTCTGTGGGGGAAGCAGCACATCAGCATTGTGGTGTGTGTGCTTTCCAGAGTGGAGTGTGGCTGTAAGGCACACTGCTTGTGGCTTCACACCCTCCAGAGCGGATGCTCACTATTAATGCTACATGGTGCTTGGCTGAGGCCCATCTGTATGGTCCATGCCACAGGGGCATGTTACTCCTGTTAGTTCCAAGTGCTGGTGGAGTGATGGTTTTGTTACTGTGAAGACTTAAGTCCTATGTATATGGGTTGTACGATGTATAGGGGAGGTGTAGGGCCTTTGGAGGCAGTATTGGAGGACTGGTTTTGGTGCACAAAGCAAAACTGTTCCACAAGGCACTCCAAACAGGCAGAATGGATGTAGACTGCACCTAAAATGTTCTTTCAGCCTGGCTCCCTACCAGAAGCAGCCAACTGTTCTGGAGGTGGTGTGGCTCACTGTGGGACCAGGATTTGGGAATGAGACAGAAGAAGACAAACTTACACTGTACATGTATCCCCAGTGGGTTGGCAGAGACAAGGGATGTCACACAGGGAGCCTGCTGCCTCTCAGATATGAAGACAGGCTGAAAGAGCTGGGCTAGTTCAGCCTGGAGAAGGGAAGGCGCCTGAAGGGGAGAGCTGAGAGCAGCTCCAGGGCCTAAAGGGGCTGCAGGGAACCTGAAGAGGGGCTTGGGACAAGGGCCTGTAGGGCCAGGCCAAGGGCAATGGCTTGAACCTGCCCAAAGAGGGGGGAGACTGAGCTGAGCTCTGAGGCAGAAGCTGTTCCCTGGGAGGGTGCTGAGGCGCTGGCCCAGGGTGATGGCCCAGAGAAGCTGTGGCTGCCCCATCCCTGGCAGTGCTCAAGGCCAGGTTGGACACAGGGGCTTGGAGCAAGCTGCTCCAGTGGAAGGGGTCCCTGCCTGTGGGAGCAGGGGTTGGAGCTGGATGAGCTTTAAGGTCCCTTCAACCCAAACCAGGCTGGGATTCTATGTAATACAGCACCTACAGCCATGGGTAGAGGCTGTGGTTCACTCCATTGCTATTCCTTCTGCCACCACAGTACCTGGCCTGTGTAACTGCTTGCCTGCATTTGCCCACCTGATTCTGACATTAAAGGGTTGATGCAGTTGCTGACTATAAACCAGTCATTTCTTGCTTAACAACAGGAAATGCGAACCTGCAATTTCTAAGAGAAATTGGAAATGAGAACTTGATGCAGGCGTCACTGCTGGTGTTAAGGTGGGTACGTGAGGATTAGCTAGGCCATGGACAATGCTCTGTTGCTCTTCATTAGGAATGCCTGCAAATAGGTGCTCTGATGTGTCTGGATCTTAAGAACTAACCCTGATTTCGTTTAAAAAGAGGCTTAAACCAACTGCTGACTTAAAACCCAAAAGCTGCTGGCGAATTTGCTGAGTTCTAAGCAGATCTGAGAGCCTTTCCCCTCCCTCCTTCCTGGCTGCCTGCAGAGTGTCTGCAAAGCAGAAGATGATTGCAGGGAGAGTCCTAAACTGCTGCTTACTTTGACAGGATTAGCTTTGAAACCCGACTCTGGCAGTAAGTACATGTTATTAACGTGATTGGGAATGAAAGGACCAGTAAGGAATACTCGGCTAATGTCCTTTCATTCTCCAGTTGTTTCTGATTGTGTATCCTGATGAGCTACAAAAGGAGTCTAATTCTGTCTCAGCAGGTTACGGTGCAGACCAGGGGAGCTGAGGATGAAGCAGCGTTCCATTGAATGTAGCAGAATATATGTATCTGTTGTGCAGTGAAAGCTCAAAGACTGCTTTAAACACGTTGACGTTGCAGAGTCCTGACTGGTGCAGGATGTGACCCCGCAGTTCTGCCCTACATCTGATTCACAGAATCAGAAGGGACCTCTAAGATCAAGTCCAACCCATGCCCTACACCTCCACTAAACCATGTCATCAAGGTCTATATCCAGTCTCTTTTTAAACACATGCAGGGATGGTGACTCCACCACCTCTCTGGGCAGACTGTTCCAATAGTTTATTATTCTTTCCTTGTAAAACTTCTTCCTAACATCCAGCCTGGACCTTCCTTATCCAGCCTGGACCTTCCTTATCCAGCCTGGACCTTCCTTATCCAGCCTGGACCTTCCTTATCCAGCCTGTACCTTCCTTGGCGCAGTTTGAGGCTGTGTCCTCTCGTTCTGTCCATTGCTGCCTGGTGACAGAGACCAACCCCCACCTTCCTACAACCTCCTTTCAAGAAGTTGTAGAGAGCGATAAGGTCCCCTCCGAGTCTCCTTTTCTGCAGGCTGAACAACTCCAGTTCTCTCAATCTCTCCTCATAGGGCTTGTGCTCCAAGCCCCTCACCAGCCTCGTTGCCCTCCTTTGGATGCGCTCAATCATTTCCACATCCCTCTTAACCTGAGGGGCCCAGAACTGGACACAGCACTCAAGGGGCAGCCTCACCAGCGCCGAGTACAGAGGAAGAAGAACCTCCTTGTTTCTGCTGGCCACACTTCTTGTGGCAGTAAATCTTGAGTAAGGTCTCTCTTGTATCCAGCTCATTCCTTTCCCTCTTAAACGCCATTATAACCTCTTTAAAGTATAATGCCACAAGACCACTTATATGGGTTATATGAAGCTCCTGGCTGAGAACTTAAGTCAGAGACAAAACAAGTAACTGGCAACCCCTCCCTGTTTTATAAGGCTGTAGTATCAGCTCTCTAGAGATGGCATGTATCTGTATTAGTATAATAATAATATAGGAACAGTAGGGCAGGACTTATTTTCTGGTGCTATGGAAGTGCAGAACTGCATCTGAACACGTGTCACAGCCTGTCTGACTGTCCCAAGTGTTTCTTGTTTCTTCTCTGTGACCATGAAGCTGAAGTGCTGAAGGAGAGGCTCTCCCATTCTCTTTCCTCCCAGGTTCTCAGTGATGCAAACCCTGCTCTGTGAGGATGAGAGCACTCCCTGGATGTACTTGAAACAGGATAGGAAAGCATTGCCTGACCTCTGGTTGCTCTCTACTTCCCACCTATGCAATGGCAAGCCTCAAAAGTGTTAAAACATGAAGAACGCTTCCCAAATTTACTCCTTAAAATGGCAGATTAATGTCTGAGGGCACTCGCATCATGTTTGTAGGTGGTGCCAGATTGGGAAGCAAGCAGCTGAGGGCAGAACTACTCTTCCCAAGGGAAGTGGATGGGTCAGGGAATGGACATGAAGTTAAGTTCAGTGAGGACAAGCTGGGAAAGAGGAACTGCCCATGGCTGTGTGAGCTGGGGCTGGGCTCTGCTGAAGAGCCCCAGGGAGCCTGTAGGCAGTGTGCTGAGCAGGAGCCAGCAGAGGATGCTGGCAGCATCCTGGCCAGGGTGGGAAGGAATGTCTCCCTTTGCTCAGCACTTGTTAGCTCCCATGTGTCTGGTGTTGGCCCACCAGTACGAGATGGGTACTGATAAACTGGTTAGAGGGGCTCCAGGGTGGCCAGGGGCTGGGGCTCTTGCCCTCTGAGGTGAGGCTGAGGGAACTGGTGCTGCTTTTCTGTGTTGGACCAAGGGGAGAGCTGCAGTCAGAAACCTGCCTGGAGCCCAGTCACCAGCCAGAGGCCCCTCTTCCCTTCCCTAGCCCCAGCAGTGTATGTTCAGGTAGCACAAGCTGCTCCTTGCAGGGACCACCTGGCTGCTGTCACCTTATCTGCTGCCTCCTTGCACCCTGCCAGCAGCGATCAGGACCCCTTGGCCACCCAGAGCAGGGGGAACCGTGGCTGTTGCCTCTTGATACTGCCTTGTCCAGGCTCCTGACCTGTGTGGGGCCCTGGGCTGCGGTGGCTGCTTGTTGGGGGTGTGTTAAAGCTGTTTGGCTGTCAGCAGAGGATCCCTGTAGGATGGGGGCCTGTGCGTGGGTCTCACCCTCTTCCCTGCTTTCCCTACCTTTGGGAGGTTGATCTCTGTGGGGTGGAAGGGCCTTGCTCTTTGTCAGGTGCCTTTTCCATTAGTAATCCTTTGAAAACCAGTAACAGCTGTGAAGGGTCCAGCTAGCCCTTCTCTGAGGGGAGTCAGGGATGCTTCTGCCATCCGTTGTGCCAGGTGCTGGGCTCAGGCAGGCCCTGCCAGAGCCAAGGTACTGAAGTGGACTCAGCTGCTTCTTTCCTCCCCCCCCTTCTCTAACCATTTCCTAGTGCAGGATGGCAATTGCAGCCCAGTTACTGGGATATTACTGCAGGGAGACCTGAGAGCAGCTCCAGGGCCTAAAGGAGTGCAGGGAACCTGGAGAGGGGCTTGGGCCAAGGGCCTGTAGGGCCAGGCCAAGGGCAATGGCTTGAACCTGCCCCAAGAGGGGGGAGCCTGAGCTGAGCTCTGAGGCAGAAGCTGTTCCCTGGGAGGGTGCTGAGGCGCTGGCCCAGGGTGATGGCCCAGAGAAGCTGTGGCTGCCCCATCCCTGGCAGTGCTCAAGGCCAGGTTGGACCCAGGGGCTTGGAGCAAGCTGCTCCAGTGGAAGGGGTCCCTGCCCGTGGCAGGGGTTGGGAATGGAGGAGCTCTAAGGTCCTTTCCAACCCGAACTGCTCTGTGATTCTGTAATATCCTAGACACTTTGACATTCCTCGTGGAATGAGTATAAACCAGCATGGCTCCGTTACTGAGACAGTTGTTCTGTTGTCCTCAGTTAGGCCAAGATATACACCAGTTGAGGAGCTTGCTCCTCTCCATTGTGCTTAAAAGGCTTTGTTTTGAGCAAGAAGTGCAATGTGAGAAGTCCAGGTCTTAAAAGCATCAAGGGGTTGGAGCTGGAGGAGCTTTAAGGTCCCTTCAACCCAAACCATTCTATGGTTCCCTGCTCAGTTTCACAGGGCTGTGAAGGAGAAACCAATACATGTCAGTGAGCCCCTTGGGATAACCCTACCAGATGACTTCCAGAGTGGCTGTTAGACCCTAGGGCAGGCCACGAGTCGCTTTGGTGTGGTATGACTGCAGGTGCTGAGCTCACCACAGCACCATTGCCCTCACCTCCCACCCTCTGTGCCTCAGTGCTGGGCTCCTGATCCACACTCCCTGAGCTGCTCCTCTGTCTGTGAGGGCTGTAGCTGCTCTTCCATAGAGCCTTGCTGGCCACCAGTGCAGGGATGTGGCGTGTTTGGTGGGTGTTGCAATAAATGCTGGTTTCATACCCTTGACATCCACACGCTGCTTGACTGCAGGAGAAGCCCTGAATTCGGAGGGCCCTTTAAATCACTGAATCCATGAGAAGAATTTGAATGGCTGTGTCTGAGCCCTTGGGGCTGTCAGGATGCCTTAGAGCACTGCTTTCATTAAGGAGCTGCTATTTTGGTATGAAAGAGCCTAGTTTTTCTGCTGAAGACAGGAAGCTATAGGCAGCTTTCTGTTGTTTAAGGGTATTAAATATAATGTCCAAACACTGTAGCTGGTAATCTTAAAGGGACTTCTCTTTTGCTTACTCTAGGTTGCTGTGTTGTGATTAACAGAGCTTCCTGATGTACTGATCCAGGCAATGGTGAAGAGCAGGCACTTGAGTGGTCTCACTTTGTGTTTCTAAGCTAATTGAGTGTGGTGCTGGCACTGTGCTGCTGCAGCTGGCTTACAATCATGGAATCCCAGCCTGGTTTGGGTTGGAAGGGACCTTAAAGCTCATCCTGCTATGGGCAGGGACCCCTTCCATAGAGCAGCTTGCTCCAAGCCCCTGTGTCCAACCTGGCCTTGAGCCCTGCCAGGGATGGGGCATTTACCACTGCTTTGGGCTTCAGAAGCTTGACAGATTCTTTGCTAAGCAGTGACCTGTTACAGTTATGTGCTGAATACATCAGTGAACTACTTAAAGCTGCTGGTAAGCCTCTTGCCTCAGTGTCATGGAATTGCATGGCATTGACAATATTCCTTTGGAATTTGGAAATACCAGGGCATGCTGCATAGTTTGACTCATCTGATACACCCTCCTAGTGCTTCCTGTATCACGTAACAGGGGGGTTAGTGTTGATGGAGAGTGGCTGTGCAGTGATACCAATGACTGCAGGAAAGATGCACTGGAGCTTCTGCTTTGTAATCCCAGTCTCTAATGTTATTCTGTTGCACATTTAGTGCATTACATCTCCTCACTCTTCATAACTACTTGAAGGAAGATGGGAATCATTCTTTTCCCCCGGGTAACAAGAGATAGGACAAGAGGAGCCGGGCTCAAGCTGCCCCAGGGCAGGTTTAGATGGAGCTGAGCAACAATTCCTTGCCCCCAGGGTGCTCAGGCATTGGAAGAGGCTGCCCAGGGCAGGGCTGCAGGCACCGGCCCTGCAAGGGTTCAGAGAGTGTGGAGAGGAGGCCTCAGTGCCATGGGGCAGGGGTGGCCTTGGCAGGGCNCAGGGCAGGGGGCACCGGCCCTGCAAGGGTTCAGAGAGTGTGGAGAGGAGGCCTCAGTGCCATGGGGCAGGGGTGGCCTTGGCAGGGCTGGGAATGGTTGGATTTGATGATCCTAAGGGTCTTTTCCAGGATTAAATGTCAACAGTGGGAACTGTCATTGTCGTTTAGCCCTACGTGACTCCTTAAAGTCTCTGTTTAGTGTGGTGAAGGCTGCAGGAAGCTGAACAGCTCCATAGGCTTTGGAGCTTTGAAGTTCCAGCTTTGAGAGAGGAAGAAGGGAAAGCGGTGAGTGCTGTGCAACAGTGTGGGAACAGTCTTTGCATGCTGTTGAAAGCATAGCCCAGAGCAGGAGACTGATCCTTGCGTCTAAATTTACTCCAAATTCCTTCTTCCTGTTGCCAAGGAGTTTCAGGTCATCTGTGGGAAGCTGGAGACTTTCTTCCTTAACTTGGAACTTGTGGTTTTCCTTTTTTTAGTTGACCAAGTGCAACCTGAGCAAATGAAATCATGGAATCAGGGAATGGGTTGGGTTTGAAGGGGCCTTAAAGCCCCTCCAGCTCCAGCCCCTGCCACGGGCAGGGACCCCTTCCACTGGAGCAGCTTGCTCCAAGCCCCTGTGTCCAACCTGGCCTTGAGCACTGCCAGGGATGGGGCAGCCACAGCTTCTCTGGGCCATCACCCTGGGCCAGCGCCTCAGCACCCTCACAGGGAAGAGTTTGTGCCTTATCCCCTACCTGAACTCCCCTGTTTCAGTCTGAACCCATCAGCCCTTGTCCTGTCACTGCAGTCCCTGATGAAGAGCCCCTCTCCAGCATCCTTGTAGCCAGAGCTACTCAGAGGTCTCCACGCAGCAAATCCAGTGCTGTTTAGGTGCTCTTGTGGCCCATTTTCATCTCTTTGGAAATAAATAAGGGGGCTTTTGTCAAAAATGCATGTTAATCTCTTTGTAAAATAAATGCTTCAATGAACTCTTGCCTCGGTTCTGCAGAACTCCAGACCATAAACTCTAATGTACTCCACATTACTCTGTGCTTGCAGACAAGCAATGCAGCGTATCCTAAGAACCCATTAAAGATGTTGTTTCATTTAATAGCCCTTATTTTAAAGCAAAACAATGTATTGAATTATGATAGTGTGAAATGAGGTTTCCATGTCCTTTTGCCTCGGCTTCTCCTCACATTAGTCATCTGTGTTCTGGTTGGCTGTTCCTGAACACTGAAAGAGAAGCTTTTACTTCTGGAATTGAATACTTGTTGTGCCCTGTTGGGTTTGTTTCATTCGTAGTCCATTTTCCAGCTGGGTTGTGAGTGATGGCTTGGGTTCGGAGCCATCGAAGTGTGAGCAACCGTGGCTTCATTTACTTTCCAGTCCCCATGCCTCCTCATGTTGGTGCTCATGGTCTGTTGTCAGGTTCTGAGTTGGCAGCAAGCTGGACTGAGTACTCTGTTTCTATTCCAAGCGTGCAGCTCTCCTCATTGTGTTTTCCCAGCGTTTTCCCATTCCTCCTGCAGAAGCTCCATGTTTCCAGTGCTGCAGAGGCTGCCCTGGGGCAGGCAGTGCTGAGCTGGAGCTGGCTGACCTCTATTTTAAATGTCAGGGTGCTCCACCTTTGCCATTCACATTCCCTTTGCCGTTTTAACCTTTCCTTGGGATCCGGCTTGAAGGAGCGCTGGTTTAGAGAAGCACTTGTGCAGCTTGTGCCATTACACAACTGGAGTCCCTGCTTTGTACAGAGGTGTGTTGATATCGGCTACATCCCCTGTGTTGTCAGCCAGCCTGCCTGGGTTGTGCTGTGTGTAGAGGGCCTGAGAGATGTCTCCTCCAAACTGGATGGCAGTAGACAGTTTCTTGATAACCAAATGAACTCACAGAGCCTTCAGAATCCCTGTGCTATAAATATTGGATCATGGAATCAGCCAGGTTGGAAAAGCCCTTTCAGCTCCTCCAGCCCAACCATTCCCAGCCCTGCCAAGGCCACCCCTGCCCCATGGCACTGAGGCCTCCTCTCCACGCTGGGTGAACCCTTGCAGGGCCGGTGCCTGCAGCCCTGCCCTGGGCAGCCTCTCCAATGCCTGAGCACCCTGGGGGCCAGGAATTGTTGCTCAGCTCCATCTAAACCTGCCCTGGGGCAGCTTGAGCCCGGCTCCTCTTGGCCCATGCCTTGCTCCTTGGGAGCAGAGCCCAGCCCCTCCTGGCTCCATCCTCCTGGCAGGCACTTGCAGGGAGCCATCAGGTCCCCCCTCCGCCTTCTCTTCTCCACACTGAACCCCCCAGCTCCCTCAGCCCTTCCCCATCCCCCTTGGGCTCCAGGCCCTGTACCAGCTCTGTTGCCCTTCTATTATGGGTCCCTACTCATCCAAACAGCTTCTCTCAAAACAGCATCCTATGGGTGAATCACTCCCTGTTAGTACCTGTTGTCAAAGAACATACATCAATGCTGTTCTGTTACTGTGGGGGGCTTTTGTCCAACTGGATTCACCTTCTCTAGCTGTCCCTTAGGTCTCCTTGGGCATGTCCAGGATGATGCTGTGGGTATAAGCATGTCTCTTAATCATCATAGGTAATAGTAAAGTTTCCCTCTTTTGTCCCATTGTTTCCTAGCTGAATAACTGAGAATGATAGAGTCACAGACCAGTTTGGGTTGAAGGACCTTAAAGCTCCTCCAGCTCCAACCCCTGCCACGGGCAGGGACCCCTTCCACTGGA
>NDXB01011971.1:24034-41055 GCA_002631895.1 Agapornis roseicollis
TTTTTTTTTTTTTTTTTTTTTCCCCCCAAGAAACGAAAGTGTATTAACAATATGACAGCAGTGCTGTTCTCCCTAATGGCTAAGCTGCTCGTCATCTGTGAAATGTTTCTTCTTCTGGAGCACTACTGTCTCCAGAGACTGATGTAACTCAGTCCCCTGAGGCACAAAACAAAATGCTGGCTGCTGTGCTTTCACTGCTATACCAAAGCAAGCATTTCATTTTTACTACATGATTTTAAAACATCCATCAGGTATCTTTCAAGCTGGAAGAATTTCTTCACTAATGGTGTTGTTTCACAAACAATTNTGCTTTCACTGCTATACCAAAGCAAGCATTTCATTTTCACTACATGATTTTAAAACATCCATCAGGTATCTTTCAAGCTGGAAGAATTTCTTCACTAATGGTGTTGTTTCACAAACAATTATCTTATATTCTTTAAATTCATAACATCACCTAAAGGACTTGTATTTTTTAGCCATTAGTGTGTATTTAGCTCTATTAAGTGCCTCTACTAAAATGTGGTTTATGTTCAGTGGCACCAAAGCTCTTGATGTTATGGTCTGCTTCAAGGGACTGTTTGCCTAGATAATATGTCATTTACTTTGACAAATCCATGATAGATAGGATGCAATTCTCTGTCAAATTAAATGTTTTAAAAATTTAATTTATAGAAGTTGCTTCTTACTATTTTTAGGTTTGAATACAAAGAAAAAGTCAACAGTTAATATTGAATGCCTAACAAATACTGTTGGCATTGCATATTAAACTTATTAACAGTATATGACAATCTCTTCAGGGAAGAATTTAAATTTGAGACATCATTATGACTTTTTTTTTATTTCCCCTGTAGTATTTGTTTTCCAGATGTTCCCATTTTGTTCTTTGTAATTCTTCCTAGGGAAAAAGAGAAGATCTGGCAAAAAATAAGAGGAAAAGACAATCATTAACTGTAGGAAGAAAAATAGGCTTGCTGCAGCTGGTTTTTCCCCAGCTCTGTGCCATATGACGGAGATTTTATCAACTTGCTTTGCAAGAAACTTCCCAAAGGTTCCCATGGATATGTGCTATTGCTTTCAGTCTAGCTGTCATGCAGGATACTATTGCTATATTATTTTTCATTTCCTTTCCATCAACACGAGGAAGGAAAACAGATTTTTAATCTGAGCTTTGGAGTAGGAGTCATAGAAGACTTTAAAAGTAATTGATGCTTGGGTTTTAAATTTCTGCATGAAATTCCACTAAGATTGTTTTATGCTGCACATCATTGTTTTCCTGAAATGACTACACTTCTACCAGGGTTCTAGAAGCAGGATCCTTTTGCATTAGGTAAAATAGCACATATTTAATAATGGTCAGCATGTATGAGTTCTGCCTAAACCTGGGAAATGTGATTTAGCTGGAATTATAATGAGGGAGGACACAACAAAAATGTTGGGATGAAATTAACCCCTGGATATGAAAGTTTATTAGATATTTCTAATCTACAATTTTTTTACTTTAAATAGCACCTTTTTTATTCCTAGCTTTTTGATCAGTAGCTATGGATATTGGTCTGGGAAATGCATACTAAAAATATAATAAAACACAACAAAAATAATATGATTTGTGCATGTCTTACCATCCTCCATCACAACAAAGGGAGAAAATGACTAATAGTAACTAGCTGTCCATAAACAAAACTGTAAAACTAAGAGCTCAGTGTCATATCACTGTGCATCCAGTTTATAAACAAAAGAAATTGTCATGGTGACATTTATTATTTGTTTGTAATGGGCTTTGTTTATTCTGAGTCTGTTACTTGTGAGATGAGCAGAGAGAGTAGACACCTCATGTTAAAACAAGAGTTATATTTGCCAGTGCTTGGAAGAGGGATGGGAATGACTTTGTGGCAAACCTTTGTTTGTGGCAAACTACAGAATCTGTGCATTCTATATGATAGCGTGGGTTGGACATCAATCATATTGGGATTGTTTCTCTTTTTTCCCCTAGCTTTGAGTAATAAAATAGCCAAAATATGCATAAACAAATATGGCATTTACCTAAGCATGGAATACTGTGCTATGCCATGCAAGTACACACCTGGCATAAGATTTTAAAGCTATATCTCTTCTCCCTGATTTTTTTTAAGTCATTATTGTTATTCTTAACAGTAGATTTAAAAAAGACTTTCAAAAACATCTAAAATTTTTGTGAGATTTCTGTACTTCTTGTACTTCACATTACAAATAAATTGTTGACTCTAGGGAACAGTTATGTAAAAAGTTACAGCTGAGAAGGACAACATCTACACTTGAAATGCTAGGTGAAATCTAAGGGAATATATCAAAAGGTACTGGATTTCTAGAGACATTTGAGGAGCTAAGGCCCTTTTTTTACCATTCCTAATTATTTATCTTATGACTCACTGGAATTAATATTGAATAATCATAAATATGCAAACTGCATTTCATATGCCTCCATGTTAGGAAGGGGCTTTTTTTACTTTTATTTGAACTGGAAAAACCTATTTCATGGTGGCAAAAGAAACCTAACAGGGGCATGGGAGAAGGTGGAGTGGGTCCTGCAGGTATCATCTGTTTTGTGTTGTTAAAGAACACCTAAAGTATGTGTGTAAAAGCAGTGTCTGAAAACTCTGGTAAATACCTGCTTCTAGATAAATTGTAAAGCATGTATTTCAAAGAGCTTATTTTCTTTTATGAATACCACACATAGATGCAAACTATGCATCCATGTACATATATAGACTATATATAAATGTAAGTGTAAATAAAAATATATAAAGATATAAAAAAATGTATATGTCCACATGCATTAAATTTTGTTTATAGATGCTATATACTATTTAGAGACACATCTATTTAAATGTAATCATTTAAGTTTGGTACTGTATGCTCGTTGACAACATTAAACAGAAGAAGTCTATGACCATGTGTTTGTCAAGGAAACCATGTACACCTAATAGGCCAAAACAGGAAATCATGGCCAAACATATGTGATTTATTAAAAGGAAGGAAGTGACTCTATTTTCATCGAATCATAGAATGATTAGGGTTGGAAAAGAGCTTAAGATCATTTAGTTCCAACCCCCTGCCATGGGCAGGGAAACCACACATTAGATCATGTTGCTGAAGGTTCTGTCCAACCTGGCCTTGAACACTGCCAGAGATGGGGCATTCATAAATTCCTTGGGCATCCTTTTCCAGTGCTGTACCTGGAATTCCCCTGACCGAGGTGTATGACCTTGTACTTCATTTTGTTAGGCTTCATGAGATTGGCATTGGCCTTACTCTCAAGCCTGTTAAGGTCCCTCTGGATCCTATCCCTTCCCTCTAGGGTATCAACTGAATTACACAAAATAGTGTCATTGGCAAACTCAATCCCACTGTCCATGTTGCTGACAAAGATGTTAAACGAGACCGGTCCCAACACCAATCCCTGAGGAACACCACTCGTCACTGGTCTCCAGCCAGACACTGAGCCATTGACCACAACTCTTTGCGTGCAACCATCCAGCCAGTTCTTTATCCACCGAGTGGTCCACCTATCAAATTGATGTCTCTCCAATGTAGAGACAAGGATGTCATGTGGGACAGTGTTGAATGCTTTGCACAAGTCCAGGTAGATGATGACAACTGCTCTACCCCTGTCCATCAGTTCTGTATCCCCATCGTAGAAGGCCACCAAATTGGTCAGGCAGGGTTTCCCCCTGCTGAAGCCATGCTGGCTGTCACCAAGCACCTTGTTGTTTTTCATGTGCCTTAGCATACCTTCCAGGAGAATCTGCTCCAAGATTTTGCCAGGCACAGAGGTGAGACTGACTGGTCTGTAATTCCCCGGGTCATCCATTTTCCCCTTCTTGAAAATGGGGGTTATATTTCCCCTTTTCCAGTCTTTGGGAACTTTACCTGATTGCCATGATTTTTCAAATATGATGTCCAGTGTCTTAGCAGCTTCATTTGCCAGCTCCTTCAGGACCCACAGATGGATCTCATCAGATCCTAGGCACTTGTGTGCATTCAGGCTCTTAAGATGGGGCTACAGAACTTATGGACAGGTCTAGAGCAGTTGACATCATCTACCTGGACTTGTTCAAAGCGTTTGACACTGTCCCACACGACATCCTTGTCTCTATATCGGGGAGACATCAATTTGATAGGTGGGGCACTTGGTGCAGAAAGAACTGGTTGGATGGCCACACGCAAAGAGCTGTGGTCAATGGCTCAGTGTCCGGCTGGAAGCCAGTGACAAGTGGTGTTCCTCAGGGATTGTTGTTGGGACCAGTCTTGTTCATCTTTGTCTCTGACATGGATAGTGGGTTTGAGTGCACCCTCAGCAAGTTTACTGATGACACCAAGCTGTGTGGTTTGGTCAATATGCTGGAGGGAAGGAATGTCATCCAGAGGGACCTTGACATGCTTGTGAGGTGGGCTGAGGCCAAACTCATGAAGTTTAACCATGACAAGTGCAAGGTCCTACACCAGGGTTGGAGCAATGCCAGGCACAGCCACAGGTTGGGCAGAGAAGAGATTCAGAGCAGCCCTTGCTCCCAAGCAGAGAAGGACTTGAGGGTGTTGGCCAATGAGAAAATGAACATGAGTCGACAGTGTGTGCTTGCAGCCCAGAAAGCCAACGGTATCCTGGGCTGCATCAAAAGGGGCATGACCAGCAGGTCGAAGCAGGTGGTCCTGCCCCTCTACTCTGCTCTTGTGAGACCTCACTTGGAGTATTGTGTGCAGTTCTGGTGTCCTCAACATAAAAAGGAGATGGAGCTGTTGGAACAAGTCCAGAGGAGGGCCACGAGGATGATCAGGGGACTGGAGCACCTCCCATAGGAAGACAGACTGGGAAAGTTAGGGCTGTTCAGCCTGGGGGAGAGAAGGCTGCGTGGAGACCTCATAGCAGCCTTCCAGTATCTGAAGGGGGCCTATAGGGATGCTGGGGAGGGACTCTTCATTAGGGACTGTAGTGACANTAATGCAGGAAGATGGGCAACTATAGGGGGCCTATAGGGATGCTGGGGAGGGACTCTTCATTAGGGACTGTAGTGACAAGACATGGGGTAATAGGTTCAAACTTAAACAGGAGAGGTTTAGATTGGGTATAAGGAAGAAATTCTTTCCTGTTAGGGTGGTGAGATGCTGGAATGTGTTGCCCAGGGAGGTTGTGAGTGCTCCATCCCTGGCAGTGTTCAAGGCTAGGTTTGATGAAGCATTGGGTGACATGGTTTAGTGTGAGGTGTCCCTGCTTATGGCAGGGGGGTGTTGGAACTAGATGATCTTAAGGTCCTTTCCAACCCTAACTATTCTATGATTCTATGATAATATGACTGTAATGACAGGACAAGGGGTAATGGGTTAAAACATAAACAGGGGAATTTTAGATTTGATATAAGGAGGAAGCTATTTATTGTTAGAGTGGTGAGGCACGGAAATAGGTTTCCCTGGAAAGCTGTGAATGCTCCATCCCTAGCTGGGCTTGACAGAACCTTGGGTGACATGGTTTAGTTTGAGATGTCCCTGTCCATGGCATGGGGGTTTGAACTAGATGACCTTAAGGTCCTTTCCAACCCTAACTGTTCTATGGTTCTATGATTCTATGGTTTTGTCCGCCATCCACTGGAGAGATTGAGAGAGTGGCTGTGTGTGGCTTATTTGCCAGCTGCGGTTAGACTATGGCCGTTGGTGAGGGGAGTAATTCTCTCTTCCATCCATCCTTCCTCAAGAACATGCAAACAGTTTGACAGAACTAGGAATCTGAATTTTCTGAAATCTGGACCAGTTTATTTAGTGTGCTCTCCTTTGATGTACAGTCTAAATGTAGCACAAGAACAGAAGCAATTGGAACATAAGACAGAGAGAAAAGTAAGGAATTTTCTTTCAAAACAGAGATGTAGCTGAAAGGTGAAATGAATCCCACCTGTGGTTTCAATATTACTGAGAGAAATCAGCTATGTTTGCTCAAAGTATTGGTCCTGCTGCCAGGAGAATGGTTTCTGGGATCTACAGATTGATTGTCCACTAAGTAATTTACTGAATAAGAGATATGCCAGCTTCTTCTTCATGTGTTTCACCTAAGGTGATTGCATCCCCAGAAACGTAGCAAGGTATAGTGATGTGTGGTATTGAACTTTTCAAGAGTGATGATATATAGAGCAATGCATGTAATAAGACATATTAAATGAATTTTGATATTCTATTCATGAGCAAGCCTTCACAAGACCAGAAAGATGACGAAGGTGACATTGTGTACTTACTTTCCTATACTGAATGAAAACACAACATATTCCTAATGTCCCAGTGTACCGCTTAGTGATGAATCCAGTGCCTTTTAATTAGGTTCTTAATTTTGGTCAAATTCCAGATCTGTGAAAAGCTAATAAGAAGCCTGGTTAAGTTGTATTCAACTGTTGCTCTAAATGGCCTTTAAAATCTACATAGGTGTTATGTTTACTTCTATGCTCAAAGTGAATCTGAGGGAAATTGTAAAAAGTGTTATAAAAGGATTGAGGTTCCAATGCTATTATGTGTTAGGAGCATGGGCTTCTTCCTGCAACAATACTGGTGGTGGGGAGGCAGGGCTTACTTCACAGTTCAGTGCAGGATTGGGAAATAAGTGATGGAACAGCACAGACCAGTATCTTCAGTGAGAAAAGACAATACAATTCATAATCTTAATAATAAAAAAAAATATCATTCACATCTCAGATAGCAGATAGCGTTCAATTTTATTTGATCAGTTCATATTAAAAACCTTTAAAACATCTGAGGAAGATATTTGCAAGAAATGCAACTCAACCTTTTGCGGGAGGTGTTTGAGATTTGTAATCCAGTTTCTGAAGAATCCATTGCATTTCTCATCACTTCTCTGGTAAATTTTTCAGTATTTCTGGCATAATTTTTTCTTCCAAACTAAATTTACTTAATCTCCATAAAATTTGGTATTTTACTTTTCACTGAAAGAATAAAAATATTAATTGCAATCCATTTTCCCTTCTTCCCCTGACCTACAGTAATTCTCCTGGTTACTGTATATTGGCTAATTTTATGAAATGCCTTAACATGTTATAACAAAGTAACTAAATTTTTCTTTTCAGAAAACATTTGGAGTTGTCACATTCAGATGTAAATCTATTAAATTAGCCATTTATCTTGAACCAACTGAAAAACCATTATCCCTAGTGAGAAACACCTCAATTTGTTAAAAGTGACAATAGGATAATTACTATATTTCTATGCCTTGATGAGTATTGCAGAAGTTCACTATAACCTCTTAAGACATAGAAGAGTGATATTGTATTAGAAAGCATGTTAATAAAGGCATTGTCTACATGTCTTTTAAACACTGACAAGCTTGGGGCACTGGCCACCTCTCTAGGAAACCTGATGCAGTGTTTGACCACACTCTTAGTAAAGAAATGCTTCCTAATGTCAAGCCTAAGCCTTCCCTGTCACAGTTTTAAGACATTCACACATGTTCTATCCCTGGAACCCAGGGAGAAGAGCTCAGCACCTCCCTCTCCACTTTATCTTCTCAGGAAGTTGTGGAGAGCAACAATGTCATCTCTCAGGTGACTCTTCAGTACCCCTGGGTGTTGAGGTTATACTAACAGGTCTTCCCTCATGCCCTTTTTGTAGACTGAAATAATATAGTCCAGCTTCCCATCAACAGGGACTTCCCCAGACACCCAAGACCTAAAGTTGATAGATGATTGAGAGAGGTCCTGCTGTAACATCTAGTTCTTTCAGTACTCTGGAATGAACCCCATCAGGCACCATGGACTTATGAATATTCACCTGATAGAAGTGGTCTCTTATGGTTTCTTTGTCCACAAATGGAAAGTCACCATTCCTGCACTCACAGCCTTCACTGACTCAGAGGACCAGGAAGGCCAAAGTTTGTCAGTATTATTAAAGACTGAAGCAAAAAAAAAGAATATGCCTCCATTTTGTCTTCTACCTTATTTCTCAGCTGACCATCTTCAACAAGTGTCAGTCCACTGTTTTCTTTAGATCTCCTCTGCTATAAATGTACTTACAGAAGTATTTCTTGTCTGACAGAATATTGGCCGGTTTCAACTCTAGTTGAGATTTGGCTTTTTGTGTCTTTTTCCTACATATGCAAACAACAACTCTGCAATCTTCCTGCAAACCCTAACCTTGCTTTCTGGAGATCACCCAATTTCTTTTTCCTCTTGAGCTCCACCAGGAGTTCATGGATCAGCCAAGCTGCAATTCTACCCTGCTTGCTCGATTTCAGATACAGTGGAATTGACCGCGCCTGTGTAGTATTTCTCTGTAGAAGTTTAGGGACTATGGAGCTTCGTTGGTGCGAAAGGAGGGGAAAAGTGATTAATATCTTTCTTCTTTGAGCAATTAGCTGTTGGGCTTATGAACCTAAATTCTTACTAAATTGCCAGCTGGTATAAACTGCATTGCTCTTGTGAATTGATGTATGTATTATTTGAGCATATCTGAGTCATGGATGAGAGCTGGCTTGATAAATTCAGTCTTGTATAGACTGAGTTGTTGGGAGTTGTGTTAGAAATTCAGGTGGCACAAATAATGAAAAATGTCCCTTCTTGTTCAGGAACGCATTTCAGTGATTATGTGAAGTAAGCATGTGAACAGATTTCTGCACTGAGTAAGAATACTTCTTTCTGTTTACTTCTAACCTGGAGATTCCATATCTCTAGCTTCTGTATTTTGCAGCTTATGTGCAGAGAAATGACCTCATGCCTGGATTTTTTTTGCACATTCTGTGTAGAAATGTTCTATATTCATCTCAACCCCTTTGTCTCTCTTATGTGGAACTCTTATGAGTCCCTTTATGCAACTAGTTTTGCAACACTCTCTGGTCAGGAAAGAAAATATGTTGTCTGGAGACTGCCACCTGAAGTGCAGCACTTCAGCACTAACTCAGTAAAACAGCCTCCTGGCCTGCATTAGTAAGTGCATTGTCGGTAGGTCAAGAGACGTAATCTTTTACTCAGCTGTGGGTTGCCTAGTAAAAACTCAGATCACTTCCTGGAGTAGCATATCTGCTGTTAAAATCTCTGAACTATAGTGATTGCACCTCTCCAGGTTTTGTTTAGTCTTTTTATTTATTTACATAATTGAAGTATGATAAAGACATGAGGAACACCTAAATGAGAAATCAATATAAACAAAAAGCCAGGAAGGATAGCCATCATGAAATAACATTTTTTTTTTTTTTTCCATATGTATGGTCTGTGATAGCTAAGTGCTCAAATAACACATTCCGTATACTTCAGGGCAGTGTATCTACTGCAAATAGATAGTCTCAATTTTAATTCTGATATTTTTGTCACAACTTCAGTGAGAGTCAAGTGAAACAAACTACATCTACTGTAAAAGTAACAAGTTTTATAATGTGCTGTATAATTTTGAGAATACCTTGATAAATGCCTGTATGAACTGAACTGAATTGTTCCTGAAAACTATAATGAAATCAGTTCTTTACAAATCACTTACCATCTTGACTTTTTTAATTCCTTAGGAGAAAGGAATATTAATATACAATAATGATCTTTTTTTTTGGTTTTTTTTTGGGTTTTTCTTTCAAGATTTGGGGAAGGGAAATACTGCACATTTAAATAATTATTCAACTTATTTATCAACTTTATTTATTAGTAAAACCATTTCCTTCACATTTCTTTCACATTCATCTTGAGTAACCTTAGTGGGGTTTTAAGTCAGCAAGAAAACCTCCTGGGTGTGTGTTCTCTGGTCTTCTCTCCCTCTGAACAATGCATTCACTGGTTCTTAAAATACCTGATTTTGTGTTTGCTGACCTTGGATCAAATTCTTGCTTTGTGCTGGTTCTGTACAACTGTTGACATTGGAGTGGTGCACCAGTCAAGTCAGCAGACTGGAAAAAAATGAGACACCCAGGCCAAAATTTATTATTTGGTCTGTGCATAACTTTTCCACATGTAAAGTGAAAATTATTCTAACTTTTTTCGATGCATCTATGATGTCTTTAAATTACATATCCTACTGGACAAGACTGATTCTTCCTGTGAGTTTGAATGTTTCTCCATAAAATACGCCACTGATGCACATTCAAAACTGACATACAGGATGCTTGCTTGTTATATACTGTTTGGAATTTGATTTGCACACTTTTGTGTTCTTTGAGTTGCACGGCGGTAAAATCAGATATAAAGGTTAAAAGAAGATTATGCTGTTGGTGAAAAATTTTAAGGTATTCTGTAAACTAGAAATTCTGAACCCATTTATAGATGTCTAAATAAAATTTTTCCCACATTTGTTGTTAAAAACTAATTTTATTTTAAATCTCCACTGCTGCTTAGACCCCATTTTCACAAGTGACAATGGGAAGTATGAGGTAATTGCTGTCTTAAGTTACTATGATCAGCAAATACCTATGAAAAAGTATCAAGCAGGGAAACTCATGTCTTTGAAGTATGTAAAAAGGGAAAAATATTTCAGGATCAGAGCTAAGAAGCACTCTTTGCCCCAAGTCTGTGATCAACTGCTGAACCTATTCCAATTTTTTTTTTTTTTTTTTTAAACATCAGATCTCAACAATCTAAATGTATTTGCTTGTGATCACATTGCCTGGCTTTACACCCTCGAATTTTGATGACTGTTCTGAGCCTGCTGATTTTAGGCTTCCTCCAAGAGCAATTTGTAACATGAGTCATTTAGTAGGCCTTTAGATGCAGAAGATTGAACAAAGGAGCTGATGCTACAGTGGGATAGGAAGTAGGAGGGGAAAAATATCCTTTCTTCTTAAATGAACTGTTGCCTGATCCCAAGGATAACCAGAATAACCGAAGTGGTCCTGAGCGACAATAAGAAGTTATTCTTAGCTGCTGCAAGCAGCTATAGTCTTGTAATACATCTCCACATGCCAGCATGGTGTGCTTTTAAGGAGCAGTTAACAAGACTTGTCTGAAGAATACCTAAAGTTAGCAACAGCAAGGGCAGAAGGACTAATGAAATGACATTTGTTGTGGCAGTTTTCCCTTCAAAACTGCTCAAGCATTTTGATTGAATAAAGGAGCTGATCAAACTGCTCAAGCTGTTTGCATTTTTAAAAACACATTGCTACATCACCATATTCCAGTATTCTCCAGGAATGTAGAAGTTATCTGGTAAAATATAGAAGCAATATTACTTTACAGAAGCCCCCCAGTTTCTTGCATGCTTTGGTTTTGCTCAAGGATTTCAGTAGTTTACAGTGAATATAGTGGAACTGTTTTTTATTTATGTTTCATTAATGTAACTAGAATTCGTAGTTCAGTTTAAATGGCTGTGATTACAGTATTAAGTTTATCATCTTTTTAAGGATCATTAGGAGAGTGAAACTATAGATACACTCAGTTGCTGAATAACTTTTAATGTGTACAGTCTTTAAGTTGCAGGTGATTATTCTGCACTGAAGTCATTACCTCTTTCCAAGGTGAGTATAAAATAATCTAATGCAGGGAATTAGAACATCACATTTTGTGAAGGAGCAGTGTCTCTCTCACATCCTTTTGGGAGGATGTCATGCAATTTAACTTGGTAGATTCACTGAAGCTAAAAAGATTAACACAGTTAGCATATTCAGTCTCAAAACATACTTGTGTCTACACAGATTGAGGTCTGGTGATATTTCTACAGGGTATTATTAACTCTAGTGTATTTCTCTTAAAGAAAGATTAGAATATATTTTCTATCATATTATTTCTGATTATGCAGGGAAGTGTATCTCAGGGACCCTCAGATTTCTGGTAGACTTATTTCACTCACAGCTAGAGACCAAAATTTGTTAAGAACTCAGTAAAGCGAAACACTGTGTATTACAGAAATGTATGTACACTTGTAAGAAATAGAAAACAAAATCAGAAGAAAAGGTTTGGAGCCACTTTACAGCTTCAGCTAACTATGGAAAGGTGTTGTAATCTAAGGTTACCTCTACCTGTGAGCCTCCCACAGAGGCTACCTGACATTGACACAAGACTGCAAACAGTATGAAATCAGTTTTGCCATTTAAACTTGCTGTGAAGTAGTATGTTTGCATCCTAAAGACTCCAAAGGAGTAACAGGAATGAGTGAACAAGTGGCTTTGATTTTTGAGTGAAGACTGATTATTTTCAGAATAGCTGAATAGCATGTTGCAGCTCTTGGGTGTTGCACTACAGAAAACACTGAGCCCACATTTTTTGATCCTCTGGAAAACATATATTCACATTTGCCTAAGCACAAAAGAAAAAAAAAAAAGTCTTAAAGATGCTTGGTAAAGCTGGAAACAAATTAACTATTTTTACCCACTACTAGTTTTCATCTCTGCTGAAAATCTAAATCACACATGTTGGCACTCTTGAAGCCTATTTTTTCGTTCAGTAAACAAATTAATTTCTATCTGGTGTATCAATTTTCTTTTCTTTTAATGAACTTCAATTAATTTTAACAGAAATGGGTTCCATCTTTCACTGGCACAGGTAAGAATAGTGCTGTCTGTGGTAGTGCAACAGGGATGGTTAGTATTTGGTGGGTAGTTTGCCTGTACCTATCTTCTGTGCCACACAGACATGGTCCAACTGAGTCATAGATCTGCTGACTTTATCTAAAGACCACCTAGGAAACAGCAGTAACACAGGCTTTTTCGTTAATGCAAAGATTGTCCTTGGAGCAGGAGTTTAGTTCATTTCCCATTCATCTTCGGAGTGCCTCTGCCAGATCTACAGCTGGTGCTAATCAGCATAGCTGCACTGATTTAAAAAAACCTGAGGTTGATTTATGCCAGCTAAAGAGACAGACCTTCTGATATTGCTTTCTGTGCATCAGATATTTGTGTAGGAGCTGGCTTAACACCGATAATTCAGTTTTTACTCTCAGATGATAACTTCCAGTGATAATGACTTGGCCTTCAACTGAAGTTGAGAGGTTAAAAATGTAAATAATAAAATAGGTTTCCCCATGTTTCCTGAGTTTTAATATGATTTTCTTGATAAACAGTCTTTTCCAGCAAGTCAAAATAAATCATATTTCATAGAGTTCTGGCTTCAAAAAACCCCACAATATAATCCACCTTAGGAAAAATACTGGACTCACAGTCTAGGTAGCCTCCAAAGTGACTGGCATGCCTTCTCTGTGTCTATACTGCCAAAATAAGTATGGCATCCAGTCAACATCTTAATGTCCAAGAAGGGGGTTTGGATGTCACTTTTCTGTTTCAGTTGGATGTTTTTCTGGAATGCCAGCTCACTTCTTTAGAAATCCAGATGTGTTTATTTAAGGATTTAGATGGTTTTAACTGTACAATTAGTAGCAATATTCATCAGCAAAAACAATCTCTCAAAATTTCTGCTTTCAAGGACCAGTCTTGCTTCTGCTGTCACCTGTCAAATAAAGTAAACTTCATGTTTCACACGTTGTTTGGAGACAATATCAAACTTCTGTGATGACAGCAGTATACACAGACAGTACAATTGCTTGAAAGGCTGTCCTTCTTTCATGAATCATCTGGGGGTAAAAGCATCTCTGGAAAAAAGAGCAAAGGCATATTTCCATATGTTAATGTATCTTTCTAACACCTAGGTACTTGGAACAGTGTACTTAAGAGTTTAGATGTTATGCATCCAGCTATGACAAAATAATTTTTTTAACTTAGTGTAAGACATGACTTATGCAAAGATGGAAGAAAATGCATGTAAATAGCTTTGCACTATGTTGTTTTTTTCTCACTTTTCCTCTCCCAAACTTTCTTTTCTGTTTACTCTCTGCATACAAACATAATTGAGAATTAATCATATGATATTTTGTGTTTGGCAGCTTTGGACTCTTGAATACATTTATATCTGGCAGAGCTTCTTTAAGCCACATCCTGCAGCTTGTTATAGCTTGCCCGGTAATTTTTAGTGTCATCTACTATTCACCTCAGACAGCATTACATAGCCACTCAGGAATGATTATCTATCTGGGAAATCAGTAAACTGATGCTCTATTAATAACACACATTATAAGTGATATGACAAAATGACTGCCGTGTTCTCTTCTGTGAGAGCTGTTGTAACATAGAGGAAGCTGTCAGAAACCCATTAGAAATAAATCATTCTGACACCACCATTCTGCCTTTTAAATAGTGGGGTGTCAGCACCTCAGTATTCCCCTGTGCTAACTGGGGGTGGGAGGGTGAGGGAAATAAAGTTCCCAGTCACCAGAAGGAGACTTTCAAATCTTGAGTTTTGGTGTGGCATAAAATGAAAACAATAGACCAACTTATCTCTTGCCCCAGGGTCACTGTTACAGACTAGTGATTCAAATACATTGATTTGAGAGGCATTTGGAAGCCTGCCTGCTTAATTGCAGCAAGGGACTCTTGAAAAGATTCATATCAGAATAAAATTGAAAATTGTGGACAGAAATCACAGAAATTTAAATTCATCCCTATCCCTGAATATTGTGTTTCCTCACAAAATATGATGGCACAGGATCATGTTGCATTTTGGGGAAGAGCAGCAGTCTCCATCTGATCTTAATGGCTATATATCCTTATTTGAAAGAAACAGCTGTCAATCTATACCTGGTCTGCTCTGAATATTACATGATTCTGACAGTATCCAACTGCAATCAAGGGTGTGGGATTTTTGAGAACAGCACTTCACAAGCAATCCATGTTGCCCTCTAAAATAATTGTATTGATAAAGAGGAATGGAAAAAGGTAGTTGCAACATTCCCAGACATTCATGGGGCTATATTTCACAGCAGATGGCTGTAGCTTTTCCGATTTGCACCACTCTCTTTCCACTTTTTGCACTGGTTTTCAAGTCTGAGTGATGTTCTGTAGTCCATATAGAAGAAATCCTGTCACTCAGCAGGATCAGTTTATTTAGCTTATTCTCAGACAGGCCATGCACAGGAAGAAGATTATTAACATTCAGGCTCTTAGGTAACAGAAGCTCATGTATTACTGTATAAAGCTGAATGTATGTTCTCCATTCCTGTGAAAGACATCTCCTTAGACCCTTCTGAGAGAGAAAGAGGGGAATACAGCATATCATGTATAATAGCAACACTATCTATCACCCATGCAGAGAGGTCTGTTTAGTTAGGTAGATGCGTCAGCAGATCTCTGTCCCCAGGACTTCACAGTGTGAAGAGAGATGACAAAGCTGATTACAGTTTGCGTATGGAAGTCTTAAATCACTGTTCATCCCATAACTTGAACCACAGCTGTCCTCACATTTGCTAAAATTATACATGGAGGTTTCAAAGACTTGGAGCAGTTTATAAAAAGTTTGTTTGAAGATCTGAGTGAACTTGAGGTTTCAAACAATGTTGGGGATTTGGGGGATCCAACAGGTTTTGAATGAAATGCAGGAAATAACTTGTTTCTACCGATAGAATTTGATTCAGAATTAACTGCTTTCAAAGTTCTATGACTAGACAAATTACAATTTCAGCTATGAAATGCAAAAGATGCTGAAACCCTGGACTCACTGAGACACAAGACAGCTGAAACAAAGAAGAAAATTATACCAGTGTCTATGTGTTGGAAAACTGAAGTTTGCACAGCAGTTAGCAACCTTATGCATGGGTGAAATAACAGCTACTACAGTGAAAATTTAACTCAAATTCAGAAAGAGGGGTTTGATAGATCATTCAGTGAAATGCTGACTTTCAGGGAGTTTGGCCCTCAAAGCTCTTGCCCTTCTGCCAACCAGCTGTTACCTTCTGTTTCTTTGTTGTAGTATGGATGAGCAACACTTCCCACTGGGGGCCTGTGTCCTCTCTCCAGTTTCTGAAGCTGACATGGTCTATTGGCTTGGAAGTTGGGCATGCATATTTTCCCAGTCCCTGAAGTAGAGAAAACCCTATAATATTGCACAAAGGCAGGACAAATTTGCCTCTTGCTGAAATGAAAAGTAGGAGTGGGGATGAGTAAACTAATTATATGCGAGCTTATTTTTGCATTCCTATCTATCCTGCTCTGACTTACACATTTAGGTACTTCCTTCAGTAGAATAAATAATGCATTCCGCAATACTCCAAAAGAACTGAAGTTTGCATTTGTTGGTTGCTTGTTTGTAGTTTGTAAACCCTCATGTTTAGGGAAAAAAAATATAGAAAAGTATATATTTCACAAGAATTCTGGGACCACAGGACTTCTTACAGAAGCTAATATTCGATTAATATATGTGATTTCATAGAAAATTTTCTCTCTTTAACAGCTAGGGGAATTTTTGCTTTCTCTGCTTGATAGAATGTTTTCAGGATAGCTCTCAGCAACTCCAAATATTTGAAGAACACTATTATTCCTTACTGGCAGTAGAAAGCTCACAAATACCATGTTGTATTCATTCCCACAGCCCTCAGAGATCTGTGAGAGATGAGAATAAAAGTCTTTCTATGTCTTCCTCTCTCATCCCTTTTTCTTTCTTAAAAAAAAAAAAAAAATAAAAGGAATTGCTGTATCTCATTGGTACTGCTGATACAAAAAGACTTACAGGCCTTACTCACATGACAAATTAAAACCTGTGAACTATTTTTTCCTTTACTGGTTAGCACTGAATACCTAGAAATTGTAGAAGCTTGATTAGTACAGAATCTGCTTAGTTATTTTTTGTATTTCTGTTCAACTTTTAAAAAAAAATTTGGCAGAAATTGGAAAGTGTAGAGGCAGGAAAGTAATTTTGTTCCTGAGATGGTAGAATTCAAGATCCTCAGAACAGTGAGAAGAGTGTGCAGCAAACTCACTGCCCTGGACTTCAACAGAGAAGACTTTGGCCTTTTCAGGAAACTGTTTAATAAGGTACCATGGGATATAGAATTAGAGGGCAGGGAAGCCCAAGACTGCTGGATGATATTCAAGAATCACCTGCTACAAGCTCAGGAGTGTTGCGTCCCACTAGAAGGAAGTGCAGCAGGAGGGCCAGGAGACCTCCTTGGATGGATAAGGAGATGATGAGAAAATTACAAGTTAAAAAGAGGCTTATAAAAGGTGGAAGCAAGGACAGGTGGCCTGGGATGAATACAGGGATGTT